>APFE030579211.1:0-23941 GCA_000404065.3 Pinus taeda
ATCACTTAAAGTCACTTTTAAATTAGATTTTAACTTTATAAAAATTATAAAGTCACTTTAGGAGAAAAATTAAAATCTTTTGGACACTTTTCCCTAGGCCAAAGATCAAAGCCTAAGGGAACCACCTATCCTGTGGTACCAAATTTCAACAAGTATGGGGACCAATTTTTTTTTGTTTTCATTGTTTTTGGTTGGGTAACTTGGTATGGATACGATTTTTTTTTGTTTTCATTGTTTTTAAACATTTTTTTTTTTTTTTCAATGTTTTTGGTTGGGTAACTTGGGTTTGGAATGGGGTTTATGAAATTTGCCCAATGTAATTTGTTTTTTGTTTTTTTGGTTGGGTTTGGATTCTAGAATGGGGTTTTTGATGTATTGTTTTACTTTTTTTAGTTTTTTTTTGTTCGGTTTGGATTCTAGAATGGGGTTTCTTAAATGTATGTAATTCTTTTTAGTTTTTGTACAATGTAAAAATTAAAATACTAAATTGTATGTTGTAAGTTGTAAATACTAAATTGTAATTCTTATTTTCCCATAGGTTCACAACTTCACTGAAACACCATTCAATTTTTCAACTTCAAAGTTCAAAAACAAACATGCCAAGGAAATTGGACCATTTCTGGGAATTTAGTGAACCTAAAGCTCCAAATGATAGACTAAACTTGAATTGCAAGTTGTGTAGCCACCCTATGTCCGAGGGGGTGTACAGATTGAAGAATCACCTTGCACAAATCCCTGGATTTGATTTGGGGCCTTGCACAAATACAAATCCTGAACTCATCCAAAGAGCCATGAAAGAATTGGAAATTTTAGACTAGAATAGAAAGGCCAAAGAAGAAATGGAGAGGCAACTAAAAAAGTCAGATGAAGTAAGTGGCATTGGTTCTACGGCAGCATCAACCAATCCGGTAGCTGCCACATCATTTTTTGTTCCTTGAACCAAATCTAGTTCACAACCATCTATCAGTTCAATACTAAGAAGAACTGAGAAAGAACAAGCTAACAAGTTGCTGGAAAAATTTCTCCTCTGGAGTGATATTCCTTTCAGCATTGTAAGGAATAATCCATTTTTCCAACCTGCTATTGATGCTATTGCAAGTGTTGGCCTAGGGTACAAAATCCCTTCTTATCATGATTTCAGAGGCCGAATTTTTCAAAATCAAAAGCTTGACTTCACCCAAAGATCAGAGGATTTTAGGGCATCATGGGCAAACAAGACGCATTGTTATGTCAAATGGTTGGACTGAGTAAAAGGGGAGAACCCTTATAAACTTCTTTGTTAGTTGTCCCAAAGGGACTATGTTTATCAAATCTGTTGATGCATCTGCACAAATCAAAGATGCAAAAACTTTATGTGATTTGCTAGATGTGTTTATTTTGGAGGTGGGTGCAGAAAATGTTGTCCAAGTCATAATGGACAATGTTGCAAATAATGTTGTTGCTGGCAGGATTCTTATGGACAGGCATCCTACTTTATATTTGACACCTTGTGCTGCATACTGTATTGATTTGATGTTGGAGGACATAGGGAAAATTCCATTTGTCAAAGATATTGTTGATTTATCCAAAAGCATTACAAAATTTATATATAACCATATATTTGTAGGCTGTGCTTAGCTTGATGAGAAGATTCACCAACAACAAAGAGTTGGTGCGTCCCGCCATTATACGTTATACCACCAGTTTCATATCTCTTCAATCCCTCTTGAATTCTATGTGGGATGTGAAAAGAATGTTTCTTTCAGAGGAGTGGTGTGCTTTGCCAATTAGCCACAAACCAGAGGGAGATGTCGTATGCAGACTAGTTTCATATCAGGAAGACTTCTAGGCGGGAGTGCAGGAGGTGTGTGTCATTACTGAACCTTTGGTAAGGGTTCTTCGGTTGGTTGATGGTGAGAAGCCCGCAATGGGCTATTTGTATGAGACCATGGATAGGGCCAAAGAAGCCATTTGGGCCTACTATGATGATAAGGGAGATGATGGGTTTGAAAGACAACTCCAACTATGGGGAGTGATTGATGAGTGATGGAACAACACACTCCATCATCCCATTCATGTTGCTAGGCTTTTCCTGAACCCCGCATTTTCTTATGCATGTGTGTTTGTATTTGATGCTGAGATCATGGATGGATTCTTATCCTATGCCTAGAAGATGGTGTGATCTCCAACAGAACGTATAGACATCTCTAAATAAATTGAGACATATAGGATGGCAAGTGGCACATTTGGCTTTGAGATGGCTGTCACTGATAGGATGATTAAAATGCCAGGTATTTTTTAGTTTGTAACTTTGTTTCAAATTTCATTGTTTTTTCAAATTCCATTTTTTTTCTTATGTTTATTTATAATTTTATTTGTAATTGTGTTGTAGATGCATGGTGGAGAATGTATGGTGGTAGGGTACCCCTTCTGCAAAATCTTGCCATTTGCATCCTCAACCAAACATGTAGCTCCTCACGATGTGAGCGCAACTGGATTGTATTTGAAAAAATACACAAAAAGAAGCACAATAGGTTAACACTTAAAAAATTAAAATATTGCAAATTTTGAAATAAATTTTTGAATTCATTAAAAAATATTTTTTTTATAATTATTAATTATTATTTCATGATATTTGTATAAGTTGGAGTCCCAGTGACTTAATGACATGGTCTATGTCTACTACAATATTCGATTGTGGGTGAGGCAACTTGAGAGGACACCTAATGTGGAGGCCATCTCATTGGATGGGATTGGCACCACTACTGCATGGAGGGTTGTGGCCGAGAGGCCTCTCATGGAGTCTGCTGATGATTGGTTAGTGCAAGATGTAGTGGAGGGGGAGGAGGAGGAACGAGAGGAGGAGGTGACACCACCTGTCTGGGCTACCCATACCACTAATAGAGGACGTGGTCTACCTCCTATAGCTCCTACTTCTAGTTTTTCAGCTTCTAGAGCACGACAGACTCCACTTTCAATTCCACCAATATGAGCATCTACATCTAGAGGGAAAGGGAACGCTGTGGCATTTTCTTGCAAGAGGGGCAGAGGAAATCAATAGGATTAGACTTTAGTTATTTTCTTCATTTTATTGTATATGACATTATGACATGATGAGATACATTATTATATTTTTTGTTGATATTTTGAGGCTGATTTGGGACTCAAGAGTCAAGACTTACTATTCAGGACATGATTCAATGTTATATGTTATTTTAGCACTAGAAATGATATTAAACATCTTATATATTAGTTCTTTTATCATAGTTATGTGTCAATGTATTTATTTTATGTTGTAGATGGCTTAGATATTAAAAAAAATGAAACAAATGAAAAAAGGAATATTTTTGTACTAAATGATTTTTTCCTCATTATTTATGATTATTTCCTGATAATTACTATTTTTTCCAATTTTTTCCTCGCGCTGATATTATCCCGATAACGATTAATGCAACATTGGTCACAACACATGTATTGTTATAGATTATATACTTGACCAAGGTATCTAACCTATTGGGACTAAGTTATGTTCCAAGTTTCAACCTCTATAGGTACCATCAGGCTTCAGCTCTAACACAAACCCAAGGGATCTCGGTGTGTATGTGAGGTCAGAGATCCAAGACCAACACCAACCTCGCTACTTTGAGATCTACACATCATGACAGGCCGAATAGATGTCCTCGCAAGCATCTTGTTGCTCCAAGATGCTTCATCTCTACCTAAATAAAATAGATATATCCACTAGTCCAAGCATGCTTCAAATGTTTGACCTTCTTATGGAGAAATCCTGAATAATCAAAACCCAAATTAGTAATAACCTTTCAAATAAAAATATATGTTTTAGAAAAAACCTTCAAGGTCCTCAATCATTCTAATGTCACTTAAATCATCATTATATTAATCACCTCTCATCAAAAGCTTTCTTCTTTCTTCAGTAACACCAAACTCACCATCAACTCTTCTTCTAGAACATCCAAGTCTAGTTTACAACTACATGAATCAATATTATCAAAATTATCCATATTATGAATATTATTAGTATTCACTATAGGTGTCATAATATTCCCTCCCTCTTAACTGAGGAGGTATACCCTCTTTTCTTTATAACATAAACCTCTTTCTTCCAGCCACACAGGCCCTTGAATTTTTCAAATCTTTCTTCCTTTAGGAACACCATTATTTCTATGGAAACATGGTTATTTATTCATCTTCAATATCATCATCATTCTTATAGGTCCCTACATTATAATAAGTCATGAACATCTTCAACATCTTGAAGATAATGTACCTACAAATATTCAACGACAAGTATAACTAAGTAGAAGTATACAAAAGCATGAATTTAACTATATAAAAATCTTGTTATTATAAAAATAATCAATTTTTAGACATTAAATCAAGTTAGATCCATAGTCAATAAGGTTTACATACTTTCATACTTTAATAATTTTCTAGGGTTTTGTCCCAAACCCTAGATTCTATTATTGAGACTTAAACTCTTAGATATCAACAACTAAATCAAGTTAGAAAACTAATCATAGCATTTTATATCAAATGTTTCTACATTATGTCCTTAGAATTTCATCTCAAACTCTACAAGAGTTTTATTACAAACCCTAGAATTCACCAATAAAACTAAATCAAGAATATCTACAATCAAGTTAGTATTCAAGCATTTCATATCCTTAGAAACATATGTATTAATATCTTACTAGTGATTTTGTCATGAATCCTAGATATAAACATCAACCTTCAAATTCATATATACAACAATATTGATCATGCTAGGGTTTCGAACATATGCCTAGGGTTTCATTCCTAGGATCTTATATTGACTATAGCAAGGGTTTTGTCATAAACCCTAATTTATCGAACCCTAAGAATCTAAGGTTTCATCATAGAAACTACAAATCAACAATAGATCTTAAAAGGTTAGGGTTTTATAATATAATTACTAAAACCCTAAACATCAAGAGTTTAGAAATCCATCATGAATTTTAAACTTTATCAGCAAACCCTAAGTAGTCTAAGTTTTCATACCCTAAGCTTTAAAAGGCTAGGGTTTTACAGTGAACCCTAAAGGTTAGGGTTTCACCCAAATGAACATATTGGAAAATGATAATATGATAAGCGTAGATTCAATCTATTGATTAATTACCCTAACAAGAATATCTATGATTCAAAACCCTAGACATGAGAGAGTTAGGAATATAAATAAAAATTCAAATAAAAAATAATCATACCTTCTTATGTGAAGAAGATCTACAATAAATCAAATCAAACATACCTTGAGTTGTTCTTTAAAAAACATCCTAGAGTTTCTTTAACAATATTACTTTCATGATACAAATCTTTCTTTCAAGTTTCCTCCATAATCCTTGTGTACTCTTACAAGCTTTCCTACTAGGGAAAATACAAAGAAAGGACTGAGTATGGAATACAAAAATATCTATATGTATGGAGGAAATCAAACATTAAAGAAGAAACAAAGAACATGATAATTATCTTTGGTAAAATGGTGAAGGTTTACTCTTAAGTCAGTCTTTATGAGGGATACCTAAAACTTATCAAAACAATTCAAGAATTTCTAACAATAGATACTAGATCTATGAACTCTAGAAATCAAAACATAAAAGAAACAATTTACAAAACTTAAAAAAGTAATCTATGAATAGAAGGATATGCAAGAGAAAGTCTAAATAATATAATTCTTTGATTTCGGATTCCTTAGCTTTGTTCTTGATAGGTGGAGCTTCATCAACAACTATCACTTGTTCTCTCTCTTTTCTTCTTCTTCTACTTTGGACCCTTAAACTTCTTGTTTCCTCCCTTTTTGTAGTGAGCATAAAATGCATTGGAATATTTTTTCTCTTCATCTCCATTCTTATCACTTAGTAATGAAATGTGAGAATCTTCTTCACTTCATGCATTCCACATTTATTCAAAATATGGTATCCCTTTCCAACTTCTAATGGTTGATGCAAAGGGACTCCATGATTTAGGTAGACCAAGTAAGGTAGCATTCACAAGTTCTTTATCTAGTATGATTTCATCAATAGTTTGGAGCTCATCCCTTATTTGGAAGATCCTCACAAAAAATGAAGATACATTGTCATATTTTTCTATCTTCATTGTTCTTAGTTCATTTTTGAGACTAGCAAATTGTCCAATGTTCTTGATAGTGAATAGTTTGGAGAGAGCTTCATACATTTGATTTACAGTTTCTATATGGCATGTATAGGGGATTAGGTTGTCTTTTACTCCATCTACAATTAGATTCATAGCTAAGATCTTTGTCTCCTTATATTTTTCTTTTCCTACATCATTTGTGGGTTCCTTCACCTTTCCCTTAACAAAATCCAACACTTTGTGTTTGGCAAGGATGAGATCCATTCTCTTCATCCATGCTCTATAGTTGGTGGCTCCTTCAAGATTATTTTTGGTCTTCATTGAAGTTTCCATAGATTGTAGATTCTTCCCTTAAATAATTCTTCTTCTTATTATCTTTGTTGGAAATACTGAGAGGGGGGTGAATCAGTGTTTTCTTTCAATTTTTATTATTGCCAATAAGATTATTCACAATTTAATGAGAGAAACGTATAAGAATAATTTTATTGAATATAAAAGAATAAATACAATGTATGACAATTATTTCCAAGAACCAACTTGGTCTTTGATGAGGCTTCGACCCTATCTTCTCCAAGACACCAACCTTATGTTTATGGACACCTACCCAAAAGACACCAATCCTTTAATTAAATAGAGTGTATGCCAGACTTACTTCAACCGTTGATCATCTTCTCCACATGACTGCTTTAGATTTCAATATGCCCATTGTCCAAGATCATCATGCTCTTTCATAAGTGATTTTCCAAGCCTATCCAAAATTCTGGACTCGCACAACACTTCGTCACAAATTTTGCTGCACAACTGTTCCTACTTCAATTCACCATAGGTGTAACCGACCTACACCACAAGTCTAGAATATGTCTGAGCTGCAAACAAAACCCCTGTAGCGAGCCCTCTCAAGCTGACGAGATATGTCCAAGCTTATAGATCTAAGCTCCTTCAAGAGGTGAAACAGGTCCGAGGTTGTAACATTCCACAGGTCAGAATTACGAATGTTTTAACCACCGCCTTCAAAAATGTTTAGTCAACGAAGAGTTTAATTCTGATACCCTGTCAACCATCAATTTCTGTCAGAGGTATTGAGATGCGTTTTTTTGGTTCTCCCTTTCCACTTTCACGCGATGGGAAGAATTTCTTCAGCACATAATTCTTACTCTTCGGCCTCCTTCGACTAGTTCACGAGATGAACTTCTACACTACATGTTTTTATCTCTGATTTTATTTTCTGTTTATGAATTCGGATGCCAGAATGAGAGAACCCGAGCCATATTTATAGTGTGTATCTTATATAAACAGACACGTGAGTTGTTTTTAATGAACCGACTTTGAAGGTGCTAAAGCCGACTTGAGTGTGATCTGTCCACTTGACTGTGATCGGACAGAGGAAATGCATATCGCAATTTAGTAAATTGGACGGGCACAGAGTAGTTCGAAACAATAACTTGTTCATTGTTTGATTTCTCATATGAAACCGCACAATGGCTCACTAATCTAGAGTCTAGACGGATTACTGTTGACGTGGTTAGGTAGGGACCACATGGACCACAATGATATATTTTGGAGCTGAGCTATGTTTAATAAAAAGTAGGGACCACTGTAGAGTGACATGGGTGTTTGGGGAACATAGTGATGGTTAATCCGATATATCATATCCAATATATAATGTTCGCTATATCTGATATATCATATATGGTTAATGTCTAATGTATGATATATATGATATATTATATAGACATGACTTTTTGTCTTATTAACATGCTTTTTACTCATGTCTCTGTAATCTTTTAGGTCCTTAGGCATATACCTTTTACGATGTATACCCCATATTCAGGTCATTAATATACAAATGGTTTTGACATCTTTAAAAAAAAAAATGTGGTTTCTTCCATATAAATGTCAAGACATACTTTTCAACCTTCTAGGGTTTGTCGTCAAGGCTAGGGTTAGAGTTTTTTTTTTGGGTTAGGGTTCTATCATGTAGAGTGTTTTGCACAAGGGTTTGCATATGGTGCTAGGACAAGCTTCATGTATCACAAGACTATTTTCCATCACAAGGGATGCCATATTGACATCAATGACAACTTTGACCAACAATCTCGCCCTTTGTCGTTAATGGCAATATTCTTAGCCTTCAACATTCTCTTCCCTTTTGACATCAATGGCAAACGGGGTTCCCTAGTACTCCCCCTGTCATGCAGCATCTTTATGAATTAGCTTAGTGTGATACTAGAGCAATAACCCCCATCTTTTGGCGAAGATGTTCAAATGCTTCTCAAGGAAGAGGTTTTGTGAAAATATCAGCGATCTTCTCCTTGGTATTGATGTATTCCAACTTTATTTTTTGTTCACCTACTTGTTCACGAAGAAAATGATACTTGATTGGTTTATGTTTGGTCTTTGAGTGCATCACAGGATTTTTGCTGAGAATGATAGCACTTGTGTTATGACAATATATGGTGATTGGTTGGTTGGTATCTATATTGACATCCTTCAGGGATTCCTTCATCCATAATATTTGAGTATAATAATCTGCAACGGATATATACTTGGCTTCTTCTGTAGATAGTGATATGGATTTATTTTTTTTGCTAAGCCAAGATACTAGACAATCCCCCAGGAAGAATGCATTTCCACTAGTACTTTCTTGATCATCGACACTTCCGGCCCAATCAACATCACTATATGTAGTCACAGTAAGAGTTGAGCTCTTAAGGTGCCAAAGAACAAAATCAAGAGTTCCATTCAAGTATCTGAGAATTCTTTTTAAAGCCAACAAATGGGATTGTTTAGGAGATGATTGAAATCTTCGCAAAATTCCTACTACTTGCATAATGTCAGGTCTCGTAGAAGTTAAGTATAGGAGGGCTCCAATTATTGACCTGTAATGAGTTGCATCTACCAGAGGAGACTCATCATCTTTGCTTAATTTTCAATCTATGGTCATAGGTGTGCTCATGGGTGTAAATGCTTCCATTCCATATCTTTTAAGCATGTATTTAAGATATTTTGCTTGAGATATGAACATGCTTGTTGTGGTTTGAGATACTTGTAGTCCAAGGAAGTAAGATAACTCTCCTATCATCAACATTTCAAACTCTTGCTGGGTGCAGTATAGGGTCTACAAATGTAGCAACATTTAATTTGTCAATCTGGATAGTTCATGAACTTCGAGACACAACATTGAAAATGCCAAAGAAAACCCCTGACAACTCGCAAAATAAATGCTAGTCTATCTTGTGTTTTAATCTCATCAATAAATGAAATCCTGCACTAAAGATAATTCAAGAAAACATCAATCCACACAATTAAATCATGCAGGAAATAAAGGGAAATTAACAATGCAAAAGGAAATTCTAATTACAAGCGAATAGAAAGAAAACTAAACTAGAAATCATGCAATGCTGGCATAATGACAAAAAGACTGTAAATGCTAGAATAAATTCAAAAGTAATTCAAAACCATTCTGCTTGCACTAATTCTACCTGCACTAATTCTGTGTAAGGTTAACTTGAAAGCATCGTCAAGTAAATATGTTGCATAAATCGCTTATGGAAGCAATTAAATTAATGTAATCTCTTGCCTTCTTTGCCCTAAAAATAAATCTTGAACTCTTCAGAAGTTTAATGAAAAGTAAATGACATAATTTACTTATTGGCTCTACGACATCCAAATAATAAATGGTTTTTGTAAGCAGAGTTTTAAATGGATCTACCAGTGCCTCAAAACCACACCCACTCACATCGTTTTCATATTCCGGAGTATAAATCAATTGCAGCTCATCAATGCATAAGCAGATCTTGTCAATAAGAACAACTGGAGGAATACCCCAAGCGTAAGCACAAATAGGAATAATTTCTTAATGTAGCAAATCAATGAAGTTTAAAGCTAAAGGGAAACACTGCAGCCATTTAAATAATGTTAACTTGAAGAAGGAAAAGAGATTTGAAACAGTTAAGTATTTCACACAGAAAATAATATTTTAGATGCTATTTAATATAAAATATGAGAGCAGTGTTGAGCTGGTCTAGCGGCCAACCCAACCAGCTCACACCCTCTTCGAGTGCCTGATTCACACAGAAATAGAAATCATTAGACACAACAAGTAGATAATCAAAACATGTTGGGAAATTGCTTCAATTAATTATTGAAACAACGTTTACATTATGCATACGTCCCTCAACTCCAACAACCCTAGAGGATACATCCACAGCTAATGAATTGCGTGAGGCTACATTGGGACAACTCCTCTTCCCTTCTGGACCTTCCTCTGATGCACACTATTCTTAGCTGGGTCGATTTCCTTCCTCGCTGTAATTAATTGATTGACTTCTAACTATCGCTCTAGGCAGTTTATATAGGCACTGATTTAGAAATTGGGGCTTTTCAACAAGCAATTAAAATACAGGAGGGAAGATTATTAGTTTTAACAATCTACCGAATTAATAATTAGTTTGAATTGAGTGTCGAAAGAGGGAACGATTCTGGCAAGTTGTTCCTCGTTTCTTGGAATAACTATTACTGGAAAGTGCGATTTGACTAAGAAATCTCCTCCTTGCATGAGCTGCTCACAGGTTTGCATCAGTGCATATCTCCTTCGATTAGATTTGTATTGACTCAGACTTATCCACCTGGAGTTGTTCGAATCTAGACTGTGTTACTTTTGGGCAGTAAGTGATCTCCATGAAACAACAATGCTCATGCCACTGTTCATCCATGCTTATCATTGGAGTTCGACACAATATACTATGAAGAGATGAAGCCACTAAAGGATTATCACATGCACATCACACTTTCAAGATGAGCCTATAGCTCCGTCTTAGAAAAATACTTTTGGGATGAAGGGGTGACCTACTTCAGAAGCATTTTAGTGTTTTTATCTACTCATAGCTGCACTATATCTAACCTCCTCGAAAAGCCAACTAAATCATTTACTGCTAAGTGAAGAAATCAACTTCTCGATCTGGCTTACAAGCATGTCCACTTGCTCTCGGTGCATTTGCTTGACATCAACAATGTTAGCCTGAAGTTCCTCTACCTCCTCATCACGCTCACCCATTAATTCTAAAGCTGATGTATGGCGACGTTTTAATGCTTCGAGCTCTGCCTTCAATCTGGTTGGCTTTTCATGATTTCCTATAGCCAATTGGAGTCCTCCTCTAGAAAAATGGTGTTCCCATGGGCATTCAGGGCATTCCACATTGCGCTATCGTGGTCGAGGCCAAAGACGAGGTAGGGAAAGTAGCTACCTCCAACATTCCATATCCTTACAATTTGATTAGATGATGTTGTTGCCAAATACCAACGATGTTCACAAAACTCGGGTGAATGAAGACCTTTCAGAATGTATGAATTATGTGCTTGAAGCTTATGTAATGGCTCAAAGTTTGTCATTGTCTATGTTCCACACATCAACCTCCAAACATAGCATGTTCCATGATTACTTGGAGCTACAACCAAAGTTTCATCCCACATAACTGTCACTTATTTCAAACTAATAGTACACAGACATATTACTGCCCGAATCACTTCATCATTGAAGATACAATTCATGATAAAAGAAGCTTTAATAAAATAAGGAGTTTTCTGGAGAAGAAATTAAGAGTAGCAACGAAGAATAATTTGATCTGGATTTAAACAGGAACACAACAAATTACATAGATAACCATAAACACAAAGATGCAGTGGAAATAATACTTCATTTCATTAATGTAAAATACTAAAATATGCTTACAAATAGACATGGAAATAAACCAGCTAGAGCGATGGTAGCTTATCTCTGAGAAGAGATGTGGTGGCTACATGCCTCTGAACTGTCATGTTACAATGAGACTCAAAGGTCTATTTATTGTTGAGAAACAATGGAAAACCATAAACATCCAAAAACCTAACCGTAGAAGATGAAATGCCAAACTGTGGGCCCCATTTGCGTAAATTGGTACATCAATTTCCCAGGGTTGTAACTTTGGCATATGATCTCTATTTGACACACACAATATCTTGTTAGAAAGATCTATCCAAAAGCTACAACTTTGGGAAGAACAACATTAGTCCATGGACCCATTTTGCTTATAGTTTTCCCAAAAAATGTCGTTTACGGCCTCAAAACGGCTTTGGAAGTTCAGGACCCGAAAAATTGCTAAAAATAGTAAATTGTGCTACAACTAAGGAAACTGAAAAGATGAAAGAAACAATGGTGGGGGTCCAAGTGGACTTGGTAGGTGGCCACCAATATCCACTTGGATCATTCCTCCCCCCTTAGGAATCAATGCTCCCCATTGCGTTGAGTTCCTCCATGGGCTGAGGAAACTTCTGCTAAACTTGGTCCCTGGTGAGCCACTTGCCCTAGTGAAGGAGTTGGCCTGCATTGACAACTCGATACAATTGAATATTCTGCTGGTGAGTGTGCTTGATATGCGTGTCCATGATTTGATCAGTTGCTGCTTGTTTCATGCAATCTGGATTTAACTCTGTGGGTGTGAGTTGTTCTGCACTGTTGGATGTGTTTAGTAATGGTGGAAAGTATGGCCGAAGGCGGTCCACATTGAACACTATGTGCAAGCCAAGGAATGGGGGAATGCTGATCTCAAATGCATTGTCTCCCACAAACTTGGTAATGGTGTAAGGACCATATCGGAGTGGTCTGAGTTTTTGATAGGCTGCGGTAAGGTGTTCCTTTTGCAAATGCAACTAGACTTTGTTGCTCACTTGAAACTTGTGTGGCACCTAATGTTGATCATGTCACTGCTTGTAATTGGCATTTGATTTCTCCATAATGTCATGGACCTACTGGAAAATATGTTGGATGTGCTCAATGAAGTTGTTTGCCTTATTTGTTTCAGACTGGACATGAGCCAAATCTGCGTGAGTAGTTGCAAATGGCATGGCCACATCAATTGGACATAGTTGCTAGAATCCTAAGCCCACATAAAAAGGGTTGATGCCAGTCAATTTGTGGAGTGCCCGGTTGTAGCTGTGCTGAAAATAGGGGAGGGTCTCATCCCATGTGCATGGATGCTTTGAATTGTACATGCACAGAATGTGCATGATCATCCTGTTGACAACTTTTGTCTAGCCATGAGTTCGAGGATGGAAGGTTGTGGACTTAGTGAGTTTGGTGTCTAGCATCAACTAGAGACTGGACCAAAATGTATTGAGGAACTTGCTATTCCAATCTAAGATGATATACTGTGGGATCTCAAGGTGTACCCACATTTTTTCAAAGAAGTGTTTAGCAGTGGCTTCTGCTATGATATTCTTCTTGTAGGCCACCATAATGGCCATCTTCAAGAACTTGTCGATGACCACAAAAACACAGTCATTTCCATGATTAGTGGAAGGAAGGCCTGACATGTAATCCATGTAGATGGATTCCCAAGGTCGACTCGTGGTAGGAAACGGGGTATAGAGGCCTTACTTCTTGATGTTCGGTTTCGCAATGGTGCAGGCAGTGCATGATTTGATATACTTTCCAACATCCTGTCGAAGATTTGGCCAATAGAAATACTTTTGCAGTACTGCCACCATTTTCTCGACCACGAAATTCCTAATAGCTTAACAGTAGTGGGCTTCCAAAATCATCTTGGCATGCTCACTTGAAGGAACACAAAGGTGACCCAGGTGGCATAATAGTGCATCCTACAGGTGAAAATCTGGAACAATCTAGCCCTCTAAATGTGTGGTATGTGTGGCTGAATTTTGGGTCACTTTTTGTAGAGAAGTTGCCAATCAAAAGTCATGCGCCGACAACAGTGGAGCATGGTGGTTAATGCCATGATCGGTGGTCGACTGAGGAAATCTACAAAATTATTGGTACTGCCCTTCTTATACTTAATATTCAAATGGAACTGATGCAGGTATGTGGGCCACTTTTGATGGTGATCATTCTACAATTTCCCTTGGGTATGTATAAACTGCAAGTGTCGGTGGTCTATGTGGATGACCGTTTCCTTCCCTAAAATGTAATGTTTCCATTGGCGGGAGGCCTGCACAATGGAATACATCTCTTTGTCATAAGTGGGAGACTTCTGAACTGTGTTTGAACGTGTCTCACTATGATATGCCACTAGATGCCCGTGTTGAGTAAGGACTGCCCCAATAGCATCATCAGAGGCATCTATCTCAACCTCAAATGGTTGTTGCAAGTCTAGTAATGTGAGCACTGGTGCCGAGTAGAGGCGATCTTTCAACTCTATGAATGCCTTATGTTGAGATTCAGACCAAAAGAATTTTTCTTTTGCTCCTCCCTTGGTGACTTGACTCAAGGGCCAAGTGATATGAAAAAATTGCAACACAAACCTATGTTAGAAGTTGGCAAGACCTAGAAAGTTGTGGAGCTCTATGAGATTGGTTGGAGATAGTAAATCCTGAATGACTTGGATCTTGGCTGGATCCACATGCACCCCATGTTCATCAATAATGTATCCCAGATACTGAACTTGGGTCATGCCAAAAGTGCATTTCTCCAAATTGTCACATAAATTGTGTTGCCACGGTGTTTGGAGAACCTGTCAGATGCAGTGGAGGTTCTCTTCCCAACTTTGGCTAAAGATCAAGATGTCATCCAGGTATACCACTAAAAATGAGTTAGTGAATGGCCACAAGATGTCATCCATTATCCTCATGAAGGTTGTAGGAGCATTCGTCAATTTGAAAGGCATAACTAACCATTTCAAAAGGCCCTCCTTGGCTTTGAAGGTAGTCTTCCACACATTAGAGGGATCGATTGGTACCTGGTGATATCCTGACTTCAAATCGATCTTTCTAAAATATTTTTCCCCCTTTAGTTGGTCCAAGAGGTGACCTTTTTGTAGCAGCCCCTGAATCTGCCTCTTGATTTCATCGTTCTCCAGAATGGAGCACCAATAGATTGGCCCATTGGAAAGCGATGCACCTAGGGTTAGATCGATGGAGTGCTTGACTTGACAATGTAGAGGAACCCCTGTGGGGGAGGTGAAGATGTCCTCCTACTCCTTCATGACCTTCTCTAATCTATAGTTGTCGTGTGGAGGCACCCTGTCTGGAGGTCATGGCCACCGTCTTCTTCTTTCCTCGAGGGTTAATCATTAGGAAAACAAATTTCTCAGTTTTGGAAATGAGCTTACTACATTGTTTTGCAGTAACTAAAGAGATGGTAGTAGGCGATGCTACCTCCAGTATCCTGTACAACTTATTTCTAAAAGTAACAATAATAGCGTGGGGCCTTGATTCATACACAACATGCCGCTTCCACAAGTATGGTTATCCTAATAATACATCACAAACTTCAAGGGGAGAAATGTCAAAGAATACCTCATCCATGAAGGGCTTGATGTTGTATGGAAGGTGACACTGCTGGCTCACGTGAAGATCTCGTCCTTGGTGAAGCCACCTGGTAGTGTATCGTTGTGGATTTGCTATGGTCGGTGAGCCCATCCGCTTCAAGACCTTTGTTGAAATGAGTTTCTTTTGGCTCCCACTATTAACAATGAATTGTAGCGGGGAGCCCTTTACCCACATTTGGGAGTGGAAGAGACACTCCTCCTCCTCTGGATCTTTGGGTTCCTCCTTCTGGATCTTCGTGGTGGCAACGGTGGCGTTGGGCTCCACATCAATAATCTGCTTCCCTTTGTCATTCCCCTTGCCAAGTTCTGGCTCACAATCGGAACATGCATATGATTCTGAAACCTTTAGGTCAGCCACTCATGATTTCTTGGCCTAACACTCACTTCTATTATGAATGCAGCTCTTATGGAACTCACACCACTTTCCCATGTCCTTCTTTGGCTTTGCAACACTGTGTTTTGCATACAGCTTTGGAAAGTTGTCTTGGGCTACCCCGCCTTGGATTTGTGCTTTGTTCTGTGGTTTGGGGGCACCTTTCCCTTGCTTTGGATTTGCAGATCCAAAGTCACACTTCCTCCATTTAATCTTTTGCTCAACCTTGATGGCATATCGGTATGCCATGTCGAGCAAGAAGATGTTTAGAAATTATATTTCTTCCTGGATGTACATGTGCAGGCAGTTGCAGTATTTGAATACCAAATGCTACTCTAGATCCTTGATACCCAACTTTGTGCGAAGGGTATGGAAAATATTGATAAACTCTGGCATGTCTTGGTCCCTTCCCTATCGCAGCATGGTCCACTTTATGTATTAATCCTCATAGCTTCTGACGGGGTAGTACAACTCCTTAATGACATTCCAGAATGAATTCCAAGAGGGTGCAGCTAAGAATAGTGAGCCTATAATTTCATCCTTTTGCTCGCAGTAGGTTTCCCACCAGTCCTTGACGTGGGGGGCTTCTTTAAGAAGAGCAAAAATAATTCTTTCCCGACTGGAAAAATCATGAACAGAAAAATAACCCTCTAGTATATTTAACCATTTATCAATGGCATCTGCATCTAGTTGACCCTCGAATATGGGGATTTCAAAATTAACTTGCACCTTAAACAGTGTGACACTTCCATAGTAGCTATTGGAAGTCGATGTGTCGCCCCTGGGTAACCGCTGAAGGACCTAGGCAAATTTGTCCATCATCACGTTCCTTTATTGCTCGAGGGCTTCTTCAAGAAAGATTTTTATAGGATATCCTTCCCCCTCATCTTTCTTTTCATCCACCATGGAATTCCGTCGGGATTCGCGAGGCTGGTCTTGCAAAGGTTCAACCAGTTCAAGCCCTAACTCCTTATATCCCGACCTCGTTGGGGACATGCAAAGAAAAATAGAGAAAAAGCAAATTGATTTGATACCACTGATCTAGATTTAAATAGGAACACATCAAATTACATAGATAACCATAAACACAAAGATGCAGCGGAAAATACTTCATTTCATTAATGTAAAATATTGAAATATGCTTACAAACAAAAATGGAAATAAACCAACTAGGGCGATGGTAGCTTATCTCTAAGAAGAGATGTGGCGGCCACATGCCTCTAACCTATGTTACAATGAGGCTCGAAGGCCTATTTATTGTTGAAAAACAATGGAAAATCCTACACATCAAAAAACCTAACCCTAGAAGATGAAATGCCAAACTGTGGGCCCCGTTTGGGTAAATTGGTACATCAACTTCCCGGGGTCGTAACTTTGGCATACGATCTCCATTTGATGTGCACAATATCTTGCTAGAAAGGTCTATCCGAGAACTACAACTTTGGGAAGAGAAGCATTGGTCCATGGACTGATAATTCTCCTAGTTTTCCAAAAATACGTCGTATAGGGCCTCAAAATGGCTCCGGAAGTTCAGGACCCGAAAAACTGATAAAAATAGTAAACTGCGCTACAATTAAGGAAGCTAAAAATTTGAAAGAAACAATGGTGGGGGTCCAAGTGGACTTGGTGGGTGGCTACCAATATCCACTTAGATCATCATTGGACTCATAGTGCAAGAATGCAAATGTAGTTCAACAATTTTTCATAGTGCAGGAAGCCCACTATAACTAGTGCAGGAATCCCAATGCATGGTGCAGGAACATCCCAAAGTATAATAAAACCAGCTTTAATCCTACAACATACAAGCCTTAATTAAACTCACATTAATGCTATTTTAATCCTGTTAAAAGAAAGAAGTAGCAAATACTCTTCAAAAAGAATCATTTAGCCAATCGACATCATGAGAGAAATAGATAAAAAAAAATAGGACAAAACGGAGACACAACAACTCTCTTGACATTTATTGAGCAAACTCATGGCTTATATCATTATTATTACTGGAAAAAATTAGGTCATCAACATAGACAAGAGTGACTAATAACTTATTCTCATCCATCTTCATGTAGAGATTACTTCCTGCCACCCCCTTCTTGAACCCTTGTTGTTGTATATAGTGATCCAATCTTGCGTACCAAGCTCTAGGAGCTTGTTTCAAACAATATAATTATTTTTTCAACTTACAAACAAAACTTTTTTCTTCTGCTAGATTAAACCCTTCTGGTTGCTCCATGTATACTTCTTCCTTGAGTTTCCCATTCAGAAATGTTGATTTTATGTCCATTTCATAGATTTTGAATCATTTTGAGCAAGAAAATGGTAAGAACATCCTTATAACTTCCATACGAGCTACTAGTGCAAAGGTTTCTTCAAATTTCATTCCTTCAATTTGTGAATAACCTTTACAAACAAGCCTTGCCTTATTTACAATGATTTGTCCATCTCCATTCATTTTGTTTTTGAACACCCACTTGGTTCCAATTATATTTTTATCCTTTGGAAAAGGTATCAACTCCCATGTATCATTCTTCTTGATTTGATACATTTCTTCTTCCATGGCTTCCACCCAATGAGGATCCTTACTTGCTTGAGTAGAAGTTTCTGGTTCTATCATAGATAGGAGAGCAACATCATTTCCCTTGGTGTACTTATCATACTTCTTTGGGTTTGTATCCCCTCATCTACATTTCCAATAATCTTCTCTTCAAGGTGATGTTTTTGGAGGAATTTCACCTTTGAAGGGGTTTTAGATGGTTCCTTTTCCTTTTGTTTATATTTTTCCTATCTTTCAGGTTCTTCTTTGTTTTCTTCAACGAGAGGGTCAACTCCATGATCTTCAATTTCCTTTTCTAGAAGGTCTTCATCAATCTTCACATCAATTCTTTCCACTATTTTCTATATTCGATTATTGTAGCACTTGTAGGCTTTGCTACTAGTAGAATATCCAAGGAATATTCCTTTGTTAACCTGAGAATCAAATTTTCCTGGTGAGTCATCATTGATTTTATGAAGCATTTGATTCCAAAAATCTTGAAGTATTTTACTGAAGTAGGTCTTCCTTTCCATAATTCATAAGGAGTCTTCTCATTATTTGGTCTTAGTTGAGTTCGATTCAAGGTATAAATTGTTGTCCCGACTGCTTCTCTCCAAAATTTTGGCTGCAAGTTAGCTGCTAGTAACATTGTTCTTGCCATTTCTTGAACAGTTCGGTTTCTTCTTTCAACTACCCCATTTTTCTTTGGTGTTCTCGCAGCAGAGAGTTCTCTTTCACTTCCATGTACTTTAGAGAATTCATCAAATTCTTTTGATGTGAATTCTCCCCCTCTATCCATTCTAATACATTTAATATTAAAATCCTTTTCACTTTTCTACAAGAGCTTCAAGATTCTTAAAACGTTCAAATGCTTCGGATTTATATCTTATGAAATATACCCACATAATTCTAGTATAGTCTTCAACAAATAAAGCAGATTACCTTTCTCCTTGGAGCGCGAGAGTTCTAGTTGGTCGACATAAATAAGCATGAATGATTTCCAAAGGTTTCAATGTAGTTAACTCCTTGGTCTTGTGGTTGGTTCTAGTTTTCTTTCCATGTTGACATGGACCACATACACCTTGATTCGGCTTGAATAACTTTGGGATGTCTCGCACTGCATTAATCTTGTTGATATTGATCAAGGTATCGAAAATTGTATGTCCCATTCACTTGTGCCACAACCAACTTTCATCTGTTTGACTTAGGTAACATTTATCTTCTTGAATTTTGTTCAAAATGTAGACGTTATTTGATGTGCTAACTCCTTTTTCCACAAGTTCTCCTCAGGAAGAGTTCCTTATTTCACAATTTTTAGTGCTAAAGACAACATTATGTCCTTGATCACAGATTTGGCTAACACTCAAGAGATTGTGTTTGAGCTTGTCTACGAGCAAAGCATTTTGAGCCTTTCCTTTTCCATTAATAAAGGTAACAATTCCTTTTCCAAAATTTTTGGCAGATCCACTTCCAAATGATACATTTCCTTCTCTTTTTGTTCAATGAGACAAACTTCCTTTTGTCACCTGTCATATGTCTGGAGCACTCACTATCCACAAACCAATGATTTTCATCACTGTGAGCACATAGATCTAGGCCACATTTATCTGTATTGGGATTCTCATATTTTGTTTCTCTTCTTTTGAGGGGGAAATTTTGTTCATTATGTCCATTATCATTACATAATGAGAAAATTGGATCAAATTTGGCCAAGGGATCGAAAGAGTTGTAGGTCTTGATTTTTCCTTGCCCTTTGAGACCATATGGTTCGTCTGCTTGATCCTTGAATTTTTGTGTTTCATTCTTACGAGCCATGCAATGTTTAGCTTGATAACCAAAATTTTCACAATAATAACGATGCCCAAAAATGATAGTTTTGTACCTATTGCAATAGCCATGATTTGAATCAACATTCTTCCTTAGAGCTACTCTCTCTTCATTTTTTGGATTTGAGATGGGCTTTTGATGAAATGATTTTTCTTCTTTTGGGTTGCTGGAAAGTATGTCAGCATAGTTTTTCACATTATCCTTAGTTCTTGATGGATCTCCTTGTTTTTAGGAAAACTAGTATTCCTAAAGAATGCTAGCCCTCTAGGCTTGGTAGCTACCCTAGAAACAATAGTTTAAAGAAATTCAACGATTTTTTCTATGTGTAACAGATAAGAGAAAGATAATGGAACCAACCTAGAACTTCTGATTAATCCCTTGCTTGATCTCTCTCCCCTTTGACAAAGCTTGCAACTCCTCGCCGTACTTGACACGCTTGGAGAGTACTTTCACAAGTACAACAACAAAGAACTATCAAAGCATCATGATCTATTACAACATAAACATTACAGAATTAGATATATAATGAACAAATGATAGCATTCACAAATGATAACATTCACAATTGCAAAATCACATGGAAGAAAACTTGAAAAACTTTATTAATAGAAGGGAGAATTATAACCCAGTTGTTTGATCCAGCATCATCCTCCCAGCTTCAATCCTTCTTCACCTCATCAAATAGCAATATCACTCCAAAAATACAATGCTCTTTCCTCAATTACAAACTATCAGCACTCCTTGCAATTCACAATATTCCCTCCTCCAGATCTCTTAGATGAGGGATCCGTTTATAGATGTGTGCAAGGGTGTGAGTCATCCTTGGGGTTTGATTAGTGTCATTCCACTTGTTACAATGGGTTCCACAAGAGAAGGGATTGGATATTTCTTAGATCCCTTATTCATCCTTGGGAAAATTCAGAGAGGCAAATGGCATAGGAGAAAGTTCTGGAAGATTTCATGAACAATCAACTAACAAATGTCCCGAACATTTGTCCATCCTTACCCATCACACCCTATAGAAGGCCTAAATAGTATGCATCGCACCTTGGTAGTGTACCACTTAGTATACATTGCACTTTGCCAGTGGAGCAGTCAGTATGGTTCAATTTAGGCAGTTTCTAGATGGTTTCTCAAATGGAACTTTTGGGGAATGATGTATTTATATGACTATGTTCCTTTAGGGTATGAAACAACTCTTTTAGGTGTTGATGAGTCCTAATGCATTGACATATAAGTTTGGGGTTGATGTGCCCAAATATTTCTATAACAGTTGCCCCTAAAGTATGAAGTTGTAAATAATGATGTCGGGTGAAATGCTTTATCATGAGGATCTAAAGTTTCAAACTGGAAGGTGTCCTACATAAGTTACAATACAAAACATCATCATAATATAATTTTCATGATCTAGCTGAGGGAGGCATTCCCATGCTCAACTTTATAAATTCATTTCATGTACATAGATCAAATAGTCGTCTATAGTTACAGACTGGTGAATCTTCAAATATAGAGTCATCATCCATGGTTACGATGACCATCTGTTAGAGCCTTTGTATGTTTGATACTTTTACATTCTTGAATATATCGCAGCCCAAATGGATGAAACTAGATTTGGGGTCTTCCAACTCATCCAATCTTCGCTAGATGTACAAGTCAATCCATGTGAAGAGATGTTCTGAAGTCGAACATGGAAAGACATCGCCTGATTACCAACTAATGGTGTGAGCTATTAACAGGCGCAAGAGAAATCACTGATAATGATAATGACCCTCAAGGTATGAAAATACAATTCATGTGGTGTGAATACATGATTTGATGTCAAACACCACGCAAAATCTTCCGGTTGAATTCCATTGATGTCAACCTGTCGCCAGAAGTGAGAAACTTGCCTTTAATGTATGCAAGCTCTAAAGCACTGAAAGGGTTGTTTCTATGTCAACTTCTTGGATAATTAACTGATGTTGACAAGAAGTGACTCGTCATAGGAGAGCCCTGATGTATCCCACATCTACGACATGAAATGAAGCAAATGATTTCCTGGAGGTGAAAAATGAACTGATGACACAAGGTTTAGGAATGGCGGTCATGAAAAAATGAAGGTTGGCGGTATTGCATTGGATGAGACATTAACTAGATGGTGATTTCTCAACTAAATGACTTCTCTTGAACATGTTAGCAACACTAATATGAATTGGTAGCATTAACCCCAAAACATGGATGGTATGAAAGACCAAGGGTGAGATGACGATGAACGAAATAAGCCAACCCAACTCAATAATGGTGATGAAGTGAAAGTGTCATGTTCAAGAGCGACTTGCTACTATAAATTCTTCAAGTTTCTTCCCATTTTTCCCCAGTCATTGGTAACCAATAGCTCTTTATTTTTTGTCAAGCTTGAGGAGGATAACATATGCTTGTTCTATAATTTTCCCTTTGGGAAAACCTATCGCTATTTAATGTTTTAACGAGTCTAGCGACAGTGAAACTCAGTCTCGTCTAGGTGGACAAGTTTTTTGCTATTGTTTTAATGAGTTTAACGACAAGGATAACTTGGTCCTTTTCATGTTTAGAGAGTTTGAAAAAAGGGAAGAAAAGAAAACTCCATAAGTTCCTTTTCGTAAAGTAATCCCCCAAGTCTGAAAAAGGATAAAATAATACAAGAGGGATGACATTTCCAATACTTTAACGAGCTGGAAAAGACAAGCACTCGACAATCTTTTCATATTTAATGAGTCTGAAAAGGGTTTAAAGAGGACTCTATTTTGAGGAACGAGTGGTGTCTAGGGTAGCAACTGGTTCCGATGATGTTGGAACTTTTCAAAACATGTTGATTTCTGTGAAGATGCTGGCTAAGAAGACCACTCATTGCGACTGTTCCTCAAAAAAGAGTAAAACAACCAAGTGGAAGCATATGATCAGCCAAATGGATGGTGGTGATGGGATGTACACAACCAAGGTTCAAAAGGTTGATAGAATTGTAATCACAAAGGTTAATTACTTGTAAATGGGTCCATTTTTTAACAAGCTTGAACCATGGGGAATTATGCTTGAATTTGGTTTCATTTTACACAAGCTTGAAATGAAAAACTATGCTTGGATTCAATTTCATTTTTACACAAGCTCAAAACGAAAAAACTATGCTTGAATTTAGTTTCACTTTTACATAAGCTCGAAATAAAAAACTATGCTTGGATTAGTTTTCATGCCCCCAACATGATGAAAGGAAGAGTCTCTTGTAACCAGATGGAAGTCCTTGTGGTGAAGTAGGACGATTATCCAACACCTATTTGGCTTCGTTCAGATAGACAAAGGTGAATGGTACGATAGACCAATCACATAACCTACAAGGAAACCTATTTTTACACTAGGTGTGCTTCGAACGGAATAAACGCCAGTAAGTTGTAGAATGACGAGTTGTGAATCTAGCATGACAATGAGTCGGCATATGCCATGTGAAGTGGCATAAGAGAGAAGTTCAATCAATGAGCTATACTCAATGATGTTGTTCATCAATCGACCAATACATATCCCCCTGAAACTCACTAACTCGCCGCTTGGAGTGAAAATGGCCCAGGCCACAAAGGATAGGTTCTGCGTACTACGACTAGCTCCATTGGCATACCCAACAAATGGTTCCAAAAATTTTGACATTTTCAACAAATGTGAAGTCCCTATAATACTAGTGATTACCCCATTACTATTGTAGTTATACCCCTTATTTATATTGTTGTGCCCCTATTACCCACATATTGTTATTTCTGTGCCCCATAGAATCCCTCTATT
>APFE030579211.1:29650-89217 GCA_000404065.3 Pinus taeda
TTACACAAAAAGATCGAGCGCTTGTCTTGTTCGGCTCATTAAAATTACCGAGCATTCATCCCTTTCGTATTATTTTACACTTTTTTGGACTTAAGGGATTATATGATGAAAAAGAAACTTTGGAGTTTCCTTTCCGTCCCTTTCAGACTCTCTAAAATTGAAAAGGACCGAGTTATCTTTGTCTTTAAAATTGTTAAAACTGAATAGCGACAAACTCGTCCAAATGGACGAGAACGAGTTTCACTGTCGCTAGGCTCGTTAAAATATAGCAAAAGGTTCGCCCGAAGGGCGGATTATAGAACAAGCATATGTTATCCTCCTCAAGCTTGAAAAAAATAAAGAGGTACTGGTCAGCAATGACTGGGGAAAATTGGGAAGAAAACTTGAAAAAACTTTATTTGTAGCAAGTCGCTCTTGAACATGACACTTTCTCTCCGCATCCGAGCCAGGTTGGGTTGTTCCGTTCACTGGTCATATCACCATTGGTCTGTCACACCATCCATCTTTGGGGTTAATGCTACGAATCCATTGTTAGTGTCACCGATATGTTCAAGAGAAGCCATTCGGAGAATTCACCTGTGTCTCACCCGCTGCAATACATTCACGCTCCATTCTTTCATGATCGCCACCCTGAACCCTATATCATCATATCGTTTTCACCTCCAAAATCATTTGCTTCGTTCCATGTCGTAGATGTGGCATTCATTAAGGCCCTCCTACGATGGGTCACTTCTTGTCGACATCAGCTCATTATACAAGAAGTCGACCTAGGAACAACCCTTTCAGTACTTTGAAGCTTGCATGCCTCAATGGCAAGTTTCTCACTTTCGGTGATAGCTTTACATTAATGGCCTTTGACCGAGAGATTTTGTGTGGTGTTCGACGCCAAGTCCTTTTTCACACCGCATGAATTGTATTGTGGTACCTTGAAGGTCATTGTCATTATTGGTGATTCCTCTCGTGCCTGTTAACAGCTTACATCATTGGCTGGTAATCAGGCGATGTCTTTCCATGTTCGACTCCAAAACATTTTTCACATGGATCGACTTGTACTCTGAGTGAATATTGAACGAGTTTTGAAGACCCCGGATCTAGTTTCATCTATCCGAGCTGTGATATATTCAGGAATATAAAGACATCAAATGTACATCATTGTCGAACAGATGATCATCCAAATCAAAGGATGATGAGTTCGAATCATCAGTCTGCTACACAAACGATTGTCTGTCCTATGTACATGAAAATGAATTTATAAAGCTGAGCATGGGAATGCCTGCCTCAGCTAGATCATGAAAAATATTATGAAGATAATGTATTGTATTATATCTTATTACAGGTCGCCTCCCATCTCGAAAAAACTTTGGATCCTCATGATAAAGCATTTCACCCGACATCAAAAGATTAACGACCTCATGCTTTAGGGGGCAACCGTTATAGACATTTTTGGGCACTGCAACCCCAATCATAAATGTCCATAAACTAAGGGCTCCTAAGTCCCTAAAATTTTTGCTTCACTGCCTAAAGGAACAAGGTCAGCTGATTACATCATCTCCCAGAAGTTCTCCATTAAAAACTGCTCAGAAATGGTCAAAAATAGACCATACTGAATACCCAGTGCAGAGGGTGCGATGCATATCACCTTACCAGTGTAGAGGGTGCGATGCATACTGAATGGCCCCTCTGTAGGGTGCGATGGGAGAGAATGGACAAATGGCAGAGACAATTTGCGAGGTGGAAGATCATGGAATCTTCTAGAAGCTTCCCCTCTGACACTTGCCTCTCTGTTTTCGACCAGAGATGAGTAAGAGATCATCAGTCTCCAAGTGGAATCAAGAACTATCTAAGAGAAGACACCAATCAAAACACCAGAAGATGATTCACCCCCCTATAATCATCTATATATGGATCCCTCATCACAGAGATCCAGAGGTTGGAATTTTGTACCTTGTAAAGAAGTGTTGTTGGTTTTCTGGTGAAACTTCATAGTCTTGGGTGATCTCAGCTTTACCTAAGGTGAAGAAGGGATTTCTTGCTGGAGGATGATGTTGGGTCAGAACTATTGGTTCTAATCCTCTTGATTTTCTTGATATTAATAAAGATATTTAAGTTTTCCTCCATATTCTTGTATGTTTGATTATATATGCATTTGTATGGTTAACACATATCTCGTCCTGTGTTATTTATGAATATGGATCTATGTTCTTCGATAGCAGTATGCTGCTTTGATTCCAAAGGTGCTCTTTGAAGCTGAGCAAACAAAGAAGAAGCGGAAAAGATCTATCAGGAAGGAGAGAAATCAAGTAAGGAACCAAGCGCAAGACTAAGGTTGGTCTCGTTTGTTCCACTTTTATCTATTTTCATAAAGGAAAGCGAAAGTAGACTTGTTTGTTTGTAATATAGCTACTAGTCTTAGTGGGAATAGCAGCTCTGAGTGGACACTATTCCTGGTAACAAAATGGCAACTCCACTTGGGAGCGAATAAATTGTTTGTTAGTCTATCTTTGTTTGTTTTATAAACTTACAGACAGAGCCTGAAGTCAAGCCAGCTAGCCTTCGAACTGCATCTGTTATACAAATGCAAAGTAGATCAATGCTGCTTTAGTCTATCTTCGGGTTTTGTTTATGAAGTAAACAATCTATCTGTAAACGTTCTAATTTCCCTAAGTGGTGGCTCTAGTAACCTCCTTAGATCAACCCCTGTGATTTACATTTACTGAACATCACTTACTCGGCCTAAATCCCTGAAATGAATTGCGAATTGTGAGTAAAGACTGGTTAAAAGTCTCACACTGGTACCATCGCACCCTCCATTCAAGGCAGTCTGTATGCATCGCACTTCCCGTGTGTAGTAGGTGCAGTGCATACTGGTTTCCCTGTGTGACAGGTGCGATGGTCAGGGAAGGTTAACTTTACCTTCAGACTTTGGTTTTTCCTTCACTATTTTCAGTTCTCTTTAGGAGTTTTGCTATCTGTGGTCAGTATATCTCTATGAAAACCCCCTTCTCTTCCATCATTCCGCCTCTATTGTGCAAAGAATTGTAAGTGTTTTTATGTATTGTGCGCCATTTTCAGTTCTCTTTTGCAAAGAAGTAGCATAGTCGAACTGTCGTTTCTTAATCTAAAAGTGTTGTAAGTGTCTTTTTTAGTTATGGAAGAGAATTCCATTGTTCTTGATAGTTGATTATACTGTTACTCTTGTATATGATTTGAATTAGTAGTTTTTAAAGTGTCAAAAAATAGTTTTCATTTCGAAATCACAAAGTGTCGTCCTTATCTTCACTTCATTTTGAAAAGAAATTTGTTAAGTATTGTCGCTTTGAAAATAATTCAGATTTGCACTTACCTTTCTTATCATCATCTATACATTAAGAAGGATGAAAACAAATACATGCATGTGCATTTGCATTTAGACTGCTTGGTTTGATTTAGGACAGTGCATTTAGTGTGTGCTCTATGCTCTTTGTTGAAAGACTCTCAACTTTCTTTCCTTAGTAGCTAGGATTTTTCATTGCCAAAACAAGATTAAACAGTTGTTTATCATCTTAGACTGCATTTTACGAATTGTATACACATCACGCGGTGAACCTGAAAGGCAAATTTTTAAACAAGATCAACTATAAAATAAATTTAATGAATCTAAAAATGCTTTGGAACCTAACGCATAACATCTAGAAGCTATACTAGAGACGTATTCTGGTGTCGTTAAAACCTGTAACTATTGTTTTCATTGTTGGTTGGGTGATTCCTCCACTCTGAGATGGCAAGTGCCAGTATGGACTTGTGCTCCCACATACCGTCGAGTATATATTGGAAGACCACAATAGGTTGCATCCTTTATCCTTAGGAAGCCGTGTCTGCCGCCCTATTAATCGCAATGCACTAAACACAACATTCGAGAAGATTGACTGCCATACCATAAAAAGTATTCTGTAGTTTTGCGATTGGTTTGGTAATCCCCTTTGCCTAGATTTCCAGAGAAGTCTATCTGAGCACTTGTCACTTCAGGCTCATTAAAAATCAAAGTTAACTAGAGTCATCTTTTGTTTTTTCTCAACTCTTAAAAATTAAAAAAACAAGTTGTGTCAAAGCGTCTAAAATTCATTTAATTCGAAAAAAAAATTCCCTTTTCTTTTGAGTTGATCAAGTAATCCGCTATCGTGGAAGAAAGTCAATCAAAACCCCATCGTTTGCGGAGACTTACGATTCAACAGTCGTTGAATCCGGAAGCGAAACCATTCCGTACAAAACGGACTCATTTGATCGGATCAAAGTCCCCTAGGTTGGTTGGAGCAAGTACTCTGACATCCTTAGAGACTCTGGTTACTCTGAACATTTCTAGTATCCCTGCCTCTACAGGAGAAATTCCGCAACAACAAAAGGACATTACAACTGATCTAGTGTGACAATAAACACTTCTATTCCTGAACTGGCTCCATCTACAGCTAATTTGGAAGGTGCTACTCCACAAACCTCTGTTGCTGTAGAACTTATATCTTCTTCGACACCAAAAATATTTTATGGACCTGACGGTCTGCCTCTTCCTCCTGGATTGATTGTCATAGAAGAGATGGCAGAGGATCCTCCATCTAACACTCCAATGCAACTTGGAGCTGGGATCACCGTGTGTCCTTCTTGATCAGAAGATATTCCCCCGCCATCGGAAGTTCCTAAAGAATCATTAAGGAATATTTTGGATAGGCTTAATATGTCTGAACAACCGTCGACATCAAGGACTGTGTCACCCAACACAGCAGCGGCAGAAATTCCTGCTGCTACTCTGACAATGTTCGTCGGCGTGCCATCTATCCCAACCAGCTCTCAATTGCTAGATGGAGTCCATCCAGGGGTTGTTTCGACAGTATGGACTGTTCTTGTTTGTTTATCCAAAATTGTATCTGGAATCTGTTACGTTGAGTCTCGACAAATTGATCCTTCACAGTGTCAATTTAGGCAAACTGGTCCCTAAAGGCAAATCATTCCTTTGAGGACTGGATTACCGTCGTATGGAGGGCCGTATACCCTTTCATTGCCTTCTTCGGAATGAAAACCATGCGAGAGTTCACAACAAAATTTGGGTTATGCTGGAATTACAACTAGCGGTTGGGTGCCAATCCTGCCTCAACAACCAAGAGTTGTATACTCAATGCAACAAAGTTTACCTATGACAAATATCACCACTACGAAGGCTATTGTGGCAGTATCACATGTACAAGCATTGCCTGTTCTATGCCAACCTCAAGTTTCTCAGGTTATAATGCAACAACCTCTTGTACCTACGACACAACCGCAGTCACCAACTAGTGGAATGGCACAGGTTCAAACGGGGACCACCATCCCCCATCTTGGTCAAACAGTCAGTTCTGGACAACAGCGCATGACTTCACAGCCATGGCTGGTGCAATACCAACAACCGCAATTCCAACAAGCTTACCAAGGATATGAGCAACAAGTCTTTGCAAGTAATGGGCAGCCGTATCAACCATATCATAATGGTTATGCCCATCAACCTTACCAAAGTTACGAACATCAAATGCATTATGCTGGTATGAAAAGACCAACTGCTCAAGCAATTCCATCTTATCCTGGGTATGCGCCACCAAGCCTAAATCAACAGTTGCCTTTTGTGGCAACTTTAGAGTTACCAGATCTAAATCGACTAATGAATGATCCAATTGCCTATGCCTCTTGGTGGCTGACGATTCCGCATAAACTTCCATCTAATATTCCCAAATTTAATGGAAATCTGGGTGAAGACCCATCGAATCATGTGATGAACTTTCATCTGTGGTGTTCATCCAACACTCTCAATGATTATTCGATCAGGTTTTGCCTCTTTTAGTGAACGTTGACTGCTTCGGCAGCAAAGTGGTATATCGAATTGCCTAGAGCTTCGTTTGATAACTTCAGTACCCTAGCCACAACCTTTTTAACCCATTTTCAATTACCCATAAGGTATGAAACAGGAACTAAGCTACTTACCAATTTCAAACAAACGACGAAAAAATATGATCATATTCATGAATGGCGACATCGTCGTAGAATGGTAAAAATGTATGTTCCTAATTAGCTATTGGCTGAATGATTTATTAATTTTGTGTTACCTGCTATTACAGAAGATGTGGCAAAGGGAGGAGTCGTCATTAAAGAGCAAGTTATTGCTTGTGCACAATATCTAGACTTGATTTATACTCAGTCTGGCACGCTCTACGATAAAATCCCTGATGCTCCTAGATTAAAATTTTCTGTTCCTCCCCCTCCTAAATCAAACAAAGACTCTCATGCTGGCAATGGCATGATAGGTACGACAAGCACTAAAATCGTAAAGGCTACATCGAAAAAGGCCCGCACGGTTTCGAGTCAAAATGCAAATGAGGAACTTCTAGCCTCAGAAGTAATTGTCGTGTCGACAGACAAAGGCAAAGAACCCAAGCAACCAGGAGGCAAGAAGAAAAAACAAGGGAAGAAGAAGAACCAAGAGGAATCAAGTAAGGAACCAAGCACAAGACTAGGGTTGGTGTCCTTTATTCCACTCTTATCTATTTTCATAAAGGAAAGTGAAATTAGACTTTACTTGTTTGTTTCTAAGATAGCTACCAGTCTTAGTGGGAATAGCAGCTCCGAGTGGACAGTATTCCCATTAACAAAATCCCATCTCCCTCAGTTTATTTTCCCTCAAACTCACTTTTTCCATGAATTCTCCACTTGGTGCAATCTCTGATACCTGCCAAGCCAAAATGTTGTTATTTCCCAAAATAACAAAGTCATCTTATCCATTTCCCCTAAAAGTATTTTCCAAGCCCTACAACTTGAATACCAAGCCTCCCATCATCCTTTCTGATCCAATAGTGAGGGAATTGTATAAAAACCTAATTTTACCTCAAAGAGCGCAAATCTTCGAATATTACCTTCTCGAAAATGTTGATTTACCATAGACCAATCCCCCATACCCAGTCTCGATGTTCCCAAAAATGTACAAATAAGTAATTTCTATGGTAACCCGACTACTTGGATGTTATGTAACCAGATTACAAAATAGAAGAGAACATAGATCAACAACTTCAAAATTAGCCTCTTCAAGGAGGAAACCTTCTTTACATTACACAAATGAACAATCCTTCCATGATACAAACGAAAAAACCTCACTTCTATATATAGGAGTCTAAGGGGTCAGAATATAATCAAATCTGACATAACAATAATAATATAAGGGCACAATAATAACAATAATGGGCTTTTATGGGGCACAATAATAACAATAAGCGCTAAAATAACAATAGTAATGGGGGAACCACTAGTATTATAGGGACCTAACATACCCCTCTCCTTCAAAAAAAGTGTTGTCCTCAACACTTGAGTATTCTTGGATGCTTATGTATAAAATTCTCACCGTCTCATGTAGAATCTTCAGCGGGTAAGTTCTTCCACTTGATGAGATATTCCAAAATTGATTGATTTCGTAGTTGTCGAGTTCTTGTTTCTGTGACTACTTCAAATTCCAATATGATTTTTCCTTCCTCGTCAAGTTCTAGAAATATTGTTTGAACTAGGAGCTTGTCACCTATCACCTTCTTTAAGCATGAAACATGGAAAACTAGGTGCACTGGGAAGTTGCACGAAGCTCCAATTTGTATGCCATAGTGGCAATATTTTGCAACACCTTGTACGAACCACAATACTTTGGTGATAATGTATTATCCTTCTTAGCTTATTTGAGGGACATTTGTTTATATGGTTGTAGCCGTAGGAATACCTAGTCACCTACATCAAAACTTCTTTCATTGCGATGTTGATCTGCCTCTTATTTCATTCTATTCTACGCCAAAGTGAGTTTATTCTTTAAGAGTTCGAGAACTTGTTGTTGATGCTCGATGTGATCTTCCACTGCTTCAACCTTAGAATTTTATTTTAAATATGATGTGATGGACGGTGGATGATATCCATAAAGTGCTATAAGTGGGGTCATTTTTGTCGCAGTATGGAAGGAAGTGTTATATCACCATTCAGTTAGAGGCAACCATTTGACCCATTGTGTCTGTTTATCAGATACAAAGCAACGAAGATATCCTTCCAAACATTTGTTTACCATCTCGGCTTTCCCATCAAATTGAGGATGATAAGATGAGATATGAGCTAATAGGGTACCAAGAGAAGAAAATAATTATGTCCAAAAATTTCCAGTGAAACTGAATCTCTGTTTCGTACAATAATATTTGGGTTTCCAATAGCTTTTGAATTGTTTCCATAAATGCAGTAGAAATTTTATTGGATTTAAATGGATGAGATAATGCACAAAAGTGTGTATACTCAGTAAGTCTGTCAACTACCACCATGATGACACTCTTTCCTTCAGACTTAGGTAAACCTGTGATAAAATCCATTGAAACCTCCTCCTAATGTTGGATTGGAATGGATAAAGGTTGTAATACACCGGAGATCTTAATTGTTTCAACTTTGTTTTGTTGGAAAACCAAACAATCCGCCACAAACTTTTGAATATCTGATTTAAGGCCATCCCAAAAAAAATCCTTCTTAACCATGTGGTAAGCTTTTAAAAATCTCGAGTGCCCTCCTAAGGGAGAGGTGTGAAATTCCATAAGAATTTTTTGTTTGAGTTGGGAATCCTCACATAGGTATAAGCGGTCTTTGTACCATAATGAATCATTTTTCTAGCTTAATGTATCAGATATACTGGGATCTTGTTATATCTTTCGAATGATTTCCCACACTTCTTTGTCATTCTTCCATTCATCCCTTGCTTTTTTTATCCAATCTGGTTGGATAATAGAAATGGTGCAAATAAATGCTTCCACATCCTCATCCTTTCTTGAGAGTGAATCTGCCACAACATTTTGCTTCCCTTTTTTCTAGACAATTTCAAAGTCATAACCCAACATCTTTGTGACCCATTTTTGCTTCTCTTCTGAAGATAGTCTTGGTTCTAAAAAGTATTTAAGATTATCATGATCCATTTTTACCTTGAAGTTTCTTCCCATCAGGTAGGGTCACCATTTCATAAGTGCATGCAATATTGCCAACATTTCCTTCTCATAAATAGCTTTGTGTAAATACTTTCCTTTGACTGGATGACTTTCGAAAGTAATAGGTCTTTCTTCTTGGATTAAAACATCACCAATTCCATTTCCTGAGCCATCGCATTCCACAATAAATGTTTTTGTGAAGTTTGGCGTAGCTAAGACCGGTGTTTATCACATTTCTTCTTTAATATGTTCAAAGGCCTCTCTTGTGTCTGAAGTCCATGAAAATGCATCTTTCTTCAATAATGTTTTTAGAGGTGCTGCTATTCTCCCATAGTTCTTAACAAACTTGCGATAATACCCTGTCAACCCAAAAAATCCTCGCATATGCTTTATGGATGTGGGGATTTTCCATTCCTTAATGGCTTTAATTTTGCTAGAGTTTACCTTAACACCTTCATGAGATACAATATGACCCAGATATTCCACCTCTTGTACTCCAAAGAAACATTTGGAGCTTTTTGCATATAATTGTTTCTCCTCCAATAGTTTGAGCATCATGTCAACATGTTGAACATGATCCTTCCAAGACTTGTTGTAGATTAGTATATCATCAAAAAATACTAACACAAATTTTCTAAGGAAGGGTTTGAAAATGGAATTCATCAAACCTTGAAATGTAGAAGTTGCATTGGTAAGGCCAAAAGGCATGACCAAAAATTCATAATGATCCAACTTGGTGAAGTAAATTGATCCATGAAATTTATCCAATAATGCATCAATGATAGGAATGGGAAATTTATCTTTAATAGTGAGCTTGTTGAGCTCCCTATAATTTGAACACATGTGCTATATCCATCCTTCTTGTGCACCAATACTACTGGAGTAGAGAAAGAACTTTGACTAGGTTGAATTATACAAGCCTCTATCATCTCTTCAACCATATGCTCAATTTGACTCTTTTGGGCATAGGGATATCTGTAAGGCCTGATGTTTGGAGGAACACTTCCTGGAATCAAATGAATAGCATGATCATGATCATGAATAGGTGTGAGGCCTTTGGGAGTCTCAAATACCTTTTTAATGATTTTCCAAGACTTTTTGGAGATGAAGAGAAATAGATGATTTCGATGTGGGAACCTCTAGAGAACATAATTGTGCAATTGTGCCTCATTGTTATTTCTTTAGAAGCTTTGTAATTATGTTATAGTTTATTATATTTCCTATTTTTGTAGCGATACCCCTTAATTAAACTTCCTTTCCTTCCAAAAAAAAATCATTAAAAGTTGTTGAAAATTAAAATCTATTCTACCCAAGGATTGTAGCCATTGGACTCCTAATACAGCATTAACACCACCCATTGGAATGGAAATCATTGGGCTATTGAATACATATTCTCCCATGGATAGCTTCATATTATGGCACTTTCTAGAGAAATTTATGGTTCCTCCACTTGCAACCATCACTTGACACTCTAGTGCTGGATATAGGAAGCAATTCAATCCCTTGGCTATCTTACAATGAATAAAATTATGGGTACTTCCCAAATCAATCAACACTATTGCCTTTTTATTCTTGACATGTCCTTCTATCTTGATAAGGAGTGGTGATTCCAAACAATGCATTACAATATATGGTTGGTTTCATTTCTTATTTCTCTAGGGTTTATTCCTGGTGTATATCCTCTTCTTCTAACATTTCTTGTTCCTTTTCTTCCTCCTTTTCACAATCTGTGTAAAATAATTTCTTCTCATCAAACTTATGACCTTTAGTGTATTTTCTATCATAACTGTAAGAAAACCCTTTTTCTCTTTTTTCTTCCAATTTTTTTTGGTTTCAACCTTGTAGGTTATGGAAGGCTGGGGGAAACAACACTTCCATATTTATAGTTGTAAGTGATAGGCTTCCTTGTTGCCATAATTTTTCTTTCCATTCTTCTTGCAAACCGGAATGCCTTATCCAATGAATCAGGTTCCCAAAGGTGAACATCATGTTGGATGTTATATTTTAAAGTCCCTTCGAACACATCAATCATATGCTCCACTGGAATATCTTTTTGCCTTACACTCAATTTTTGGAAGTCCTCAATGTGCTCCATCATTGAAACCTTTTGTTTAAGATTTATCAATTGGCTAAAAAAGGTGTTTCCTTCTGTATCCTCAAAATGTGTTATCATTTCTTTCGTAAAAATTTCCCAAGTGAAATTTCTTTACCAGAGCAAAGCCATCGATACCATACAAACTACTTTGGTTCCAAATATAAAGTTGCAATGCATACCTTTTGTGTGTTTTAGACATTATGCAGATCAAAATATTGCTCCATCTGTAGTATCGATGTTACGGGATCCTTGCCATCAAACTTCCCCATATCGATATTTGGAACATGGTAGGTCTTCAATCCAATGTTAGATTCTATGAAATCGTGATTAACATTTCTTTTGTTCTCATCATGAGTTTCCTTTCCTACCCTTTCGCCATTTGTAAGTATTTTTTGCAGCAACTTTCTCAAATCTGTCTTCAAATCTTCTATGTTGCCTTTAAGTTTTTCTTATATACAATCCATCTTAGCTTCCAAGTCATTCATCTTAGATTCCACACCTTTCTTTAAACCATCCATCTTAGATTACACACCTTTTTTAAAACATCAATTTTAGCTTCTATTACTTTTTGTGAGAGTGAATTTTGTTGCACTTGGTCTCGTAATTTTGATATATCATGTTGCATTTCTTCCTCTTCTTCATGAGTCATGTTAGCGATTTCAGTTTGCATACAAAGTGTTTCAATTTTTTTTCTTCAAGGCATAAATTAATGATAATTATGCCTCACTATGCCCTTTGAATTCTTTCAAACTAATTTTTCCAACCAAACTTATGTAAAATTTTAAGAAAACTACACACATTTTTTCACTTTGTAGGAACTCGATATTGAATTTGTTGTACCTCTATAATTTCATATCTCTAAGGTCTGAAATTGTGTCCTACAGTAGCTCTTTGAGTCCTCTTTCCAATCCCACAAGTTTGATCAATATTGGATTCTCCAAGAAAGAGTTATGTGAAATCACTCACGATGACCTGATTATAGACTGGTTTAATAGAGCGAACTTGTACGAAGTGCCACATGTCATTGTTTTGAGCTTAGGATCTGAAACCAATACACGCAAAAATACAAGTCATCCTCTTCCTATAATGTTTTACAAAATTTCAATATGATGCTCAGGGAGAAAGTTATGATGATTTTTCCCAGGTCGTCTGTTTGAGATATAATTTAAGAGCCTACAAAAACCCTAACTTCCTTGGATTTGATCTCTGAAAATATAGTGAGAAAAGATCTGAAATTCAGACCCAAGGTTCATCAAGATTTCAGATCAATTGAGTTTTAATTTCATCTTCTGAAACATTTTATGAAAACTTTATGGTGAAAATTCCATGATGACCTACTTGGAGCAGCGAAACCCTAGAATCCAAAGGCTCTGATACCAAATGTTATGTAACAAGCTCACAAAATAGAAGAAAAGATATATCAACGACTTCAAAATCAACCTCTTGGAGGGGGAAACCTCCTTTACATCAAAAAAATGAACAATTCTTCCATGATACAAATGACAAAACCTCCTTTCTATAAATAGGAGTCTAAGCAGTCACAATATAATCAAAGCAGACATAAAAATAATAATATAAGGGCACAATAATAACAATACTAGGCCTCCATGGGGCACAATAATAAAAATAAGGGGCACAATGAAAATAGTATTGGGGGAATCCCTAGTATTATAGGGACCTAACATTGGGCATTATAATGATCAATGGTAGATGAAATAGTTCTCGGATTTTTGTCAATTTTTGCAGTTGGAAAAAATATATCCATTCTTTTCAATTACAACCAATTTTTGTCCAATGAAATACATGATCAATTTGTAAATTTTAAATCTGAAGGTGTTTTCAAATATCAGTGGGTACTAGTTTATCTTATGTTATTTCATCAGTCAATCAAGTTCAAATTTCCTTTATAGAAGACAAATAATGAGGGAAATCATTTGTCTTTGGTTAGAAATAACTCAGAGGAGTATACTTACACTGATTTTGTTGATAAGTTTATACATACCTCATTATTCTTGCTTTGTAATGATGTGATCACAAGGATTTCAACAGAGATAAAGAATATATTTCACTTTTCAAAGAAATCAAAAGTTGGAGACTGGTATTTATACCATAATTATATTGAAATTAGAATATATGGATCAAAGTTACCTCCTTATAGGCTATGAGTGTTTGTACCAGTCATAATATTTGCATTAGAACACACAAGACAATTGTTGAATATGGATGAGCTAAAATTTGTATCCTACAAAAAGGAAGCATAGTTCAAGCTAAAGGCTAATATAGGTCCATATATTGTCAACACCAAAGCTACAACAAAAGAGCTGGAAGTTATTTTAAGTCAAATGAAATTTAAACCTAGTTTCTCTTGGTCTTATGATCCTTTGGGCATCATTTCAATTCTTATGATATTTTAGGCATCATTTCAAAACTTAGATTGGAATAGAAGATTACTTCCTATGCACATACACCAAGGCCCGAAATTGAACAATATACTAACTAAGAGGAATGACTGAGGGAACTTTGCAAGAAGCTAAAGAGCGACTCGTTAGTGAGTCATCCATGCAAACACCTATTCCTAAGGAGGATTCCAAAAGGGGGAGAGAGGTTATGTTCCCTACTAACTCTGAAACACAAGGGGCATAATTTATTGTTTTTAAAAGGAAAAATAAGGAAACAAGCAGTACTCAAAAATTAAACCCTCAAGTTGATCCTCACGTGATTACTATCCATGATGAATCTCTAGAAGAAAGGAATACACACCAATCGACCATAGTAGTTTTGACAGGAACTCCTGTCAATCCTTTTTCCATAGGCAAAAGAAAAAATTCAGTCACCTATTGTAGAACCAATAGTTCAGTCTCCAGTATCTTCTAGTTCTAAATTTCAACTCAGCATAGTATATTTTCAAGGGACATGGAGATAAAGTTGAAAAATTAAGCTTTAAAGGCTTCAACTTACTTAGAATTTTGGAAGTAGACAAAAAAAACACAGCACAGATTGCTCTCTGGATTCGACTTAGAGAAAGGACAATTTCAAATGGCCTTCATGGAACCTTTCGTGCCAACCCCCAGGAGTGTTGAAGACTACAAAACCTTCATTTTCTCAATTGATACAAAGAAGCTACATGAAATCAATCAAATCGATTTACACAAGCAAACAGGGGAGTTGATATTTTCAACAATCACCATTTCAGCCATGACTGTTTCCAAGTTACATTTATCCTTGAACAACTTACATTCTTAGTTGAAGATTGAGAAGATGTCCTCATTTGCTAAAGACAACATAATCAAATCTCTAGAAGATTTGATAATAAAGCTAGGACATGACCCTGCAAATATCAAGGCAACAGAAGAGATCATAAAGAGAAAAGTGGCAGATATTCAAGCATCAAGGAAACAACTGAAGCTATCATCCATAGACCAAACTCAAGCTAAAGAAATTGCTAGCATAGAAATGGAAAAGGAAAAATTATTCACAATAGTTGTTGATCAAAATAAATAGATACAAAAAATGGAGCAAGACATGGAAACAATGTTAAGAGAAAAAGAATAGTGGGAAGAAGTAGGGACATCTACATCAGGCACAGGTACAACAATAGAGACTTCAATAAAGACAATATCTTCAAATTATATAGAGGATCTTTCTAAAGATTTAGAAGAATTATCATCAGTTAAGGCAGAGAAAGAGAAGTTATTAGTAATAATGGTTCGAATGGAGGAGAATAAAATTAGAGCTGATAATACCTATTTAACAGAAGTGCAGAAGAACTCAAGCTCATTCAAAAAATTCAGAAATATGAAGACTGGTCTTTTATCATTCAGATGTTGCCAGAGGCCAAAAGTAGCATTTGGAAAAATATAAATGCTAATATAACATAGATGTGGCCATTAATTCAAAACATTTTTTAGTAGGAAGACCTCATGCAAAGAGTTAAGTTATTAATACATAATACTAAAGCAGATTTGGAACACAGACCAGAAGAGGCACAAAAGACTATTAAGTTGTTAATGTCCAAGACCAAGGATGAATTAGAGGACCTAAACATTCCATACAAGACAAAAATCTTAATGGAGGTTAAAAGACTGTTAATGAAAAGGAATTTTATGATATAGCTAGAGAACAAATGTAAAGAGATCAAGTTACAGGTTAGAAGATTCAACAAAAAGTTCACACTACTGCAGGAAAAGGGTCTACCTCCTGTAAGGAATTCTAATGGAAAATTGATTCTATTAGAAAACTACCAAGAATAGTTATGTAACATAACTGTTGATGCTTTAAAGTCTCTTAATCCCAAAGAAGTTATTAGTGGAGAAGCATTTATAAAAGGCTAATAATTTGATTTAAATGTTAAACATGAGATTCATCACCTTTTTTTCAATAAGCTGACTTTTGACATTTACACTGAAGTGGGTGAAAGGTTTAGAAACATGATAAGCTTTTATATCCCAAATGAAGAAAGGTGGGACCAGTTGCTAGAGTTGATCAAGCAAGTACAATTGAAGCCCTGAAATTTTGCTAACAGAAAAATACCCACAGTGGGCACCAGATTCCTACAAAGCCTCAAGAGTGTAGCAAATTTTACCATATTTTCCTAATCTTCTTCTTTGATATCTAAAATATTTGTGTCTTTAACAAATATTATTTTGAAAATCTATTTTATTTTGAGGTATGATCTGATATGTAAAGGGTTTCTATAAATACTTAGTAAAAGGACTTATAAAAGGTTGGAATTTGTATGAAGAAAGGAGCCAGTTTTTTATGTAAGTTGTACTGAAGTTATCAATTTGCAATAACATGGAGAAGTTTTTTTCCAGGATCCCCATGTCAATCCATTTGGTGATGTACTTTCTCATGTGAAATTTTTATTTTCTCAGTTTTCCATATGTTTTCAGTCTCTATTGTTTCAAGAAGATAAAGGCAAGAATTTGCTTAAATGTACCCTTATCTGGCTTGTAAACAATATTAATGTTTTCACTCTGATGTTAAGTATAGAATTCATCTTAGCATACTCTACATTTAATTGAACTTAAATCATTTTCATCTTAAACACTCGACAAATACTTAAAAGATCCAAAATTTTGCTTATCCTACCATGTTGCAGTTGCTCTATATGTTTGTTTTTTATCACCCTAAGACTCATGACTCCATGCACAATGGTCTTTCCCTACAATTTTCAACCAAATCTTTAAAAAACCAACCTCAAAACTCAATAACTAGCCTAATATATTATAACAAAAATGTAAATGAGATAGAGAGATCCCTCTTTGAAGCTGGAAGGGCTAGATCCCAACTTTAAAAGTGGTTTTTTGGTTACCTATGGGTTTCTCTCCACAGCCTTGGGAAATTATAGAGTGGTAACGCTAGCTATGAATCCACAAGGGAAAAACATTTTTGGATATATATATTTCTCTCACATAGCCGAGTTGCTACGAATTTACTGTTTATAAACTCTTATATCTATTCTAATATGCCAACCTTTTTTCCCCATCATCCTACAAAACCTAACAAGTGGGATCCATTTTCTACCATGCAATCCTTTGGGCTATCCCAATTCCCTCTAGAACTTCACCATAAATTATCCAAGAAATTTCATTATTAGGAGTTTTAGAAATTTTCAATTGTAACTAGTTTACTTAATGACAAATCACACAAACTCATCATTTCCATGTGGTTTAATGGCATTGATTTTCCATCATTTCTATTGAAACCATCATATAGTAGATTTTTCTCTAAGAAAAATCTTAGGGAAGAATGAATGTTGAAATTCTCCCTTTAACAACTAATTCTAAGGTTAAAGAATAAAGTTAAAAATAAATCAAGGCTTAGAAAATTCAAGGTTTAAGGACTTAGTGTCAAAAATAAAATAATATTCTACTTCTTCGACAAATTATAAGTGTTACATAGAGTATTTTGTAGCAGTCACTGAAGCCACATTGTCCATGGGAATCATGTTTTCCCCTTTCTTTGTACTTGCATTTCATAATTGGCAAAAGAGAGTAAACCATAGGCCTCACTGTCTCAATGTTTTTTTCTCCCATATAAAGTTTCCCATGTCACTTTCTATTTTCATTTGTCTGGACGACGTGTTCATTTTCTTATTTCTTTCATTTTAATTTATTTCCATAAATTTTAGCATTAAGTTGCTAATAATAAATATGAGATCTAAGATAATAAATTGCATATCAAAATATTTCAAAATATTGTAGGATATGTTGTGATAAAGTGCTCCACTGGAATATTCATGGTATTATATAAAGTAATAAACTATGACACTCATCTTATATATTTAGTGATACATTTGCACTAAGAATAATGAGCTGCTTTACAACTCAATATGATGGAGATATTATTATATATGTGGGTAATACTTACTTATAGGATTACAAAAAAATCTAATACTTCTTGAAAAATAAAATGATAATATATGTTAGTTATTTATATATATATATATATATATATATATATATATATATATATATATATATATGAAAGATAAAGATCATATGATACATACACCTAATATAATGATTATGTTATAAAAAGACAACTAAGAGATGCAAATTTTACGCATAAATAGAAACACTATAAATATTATATTTACATAAAAAAATGTTGTTGTTCTTTTATTCATCCTAAACTAAAACTCATTTTAGTCGATTTAAAATGTTACATCTCTCAAGAAATTTAATTCCTTTCAGAAAAAAAAATTAAAATAAATTGATATTTATATTAATTTATGTCCCTAGGGGTAGCTCAATTGGCAATCGACATGATATGAAGCCTTTTTGAAGTATATGATTCAAGGTTCAAATCCCCCTAACTGGCCATGTAGGCCATGTGTTGAGACACACATGGTTTTACCTAGAATGTGAGTACAAGTCCATCCCAATTGTCAAATCTTAATCTCAATGTAATCAATATTTATTTATTGATGTTTGAAGTTTTTTGTGGTTGGATTTGTGAAAATGTTGCGTCACAAGTTAATCAAGAGTGTTCATTTTTATAGTCAATGTTTCAAATCTCAAACCAGACTAATCATCAATACTAAAATGTCAAGAGAAAAAGCACGGTGTCAAGGATTAATATCTACAAGCATGTTTAAGAGAAAAGAGAGTAATAAAAATGGTGGAGACTAAAGAACTCAAAACCTAGGGAAAAAAACCCTAAAACCAAAAATAATAATATAAATCTTATTGTAATATAAACATATGATGATGATGATGATGATGATGATGATGATGATGATGAATGTCCACTAAAACCTATATGGCGTATAAGACATTAAGAAGGGACAAGAGATTAATTAGAATTCTTTAACAATAAATTTCTATGCTGAAAAGGAAGTGAGAGAAGCTCCCAAGTCACCACAGTTTTGTTGAGTTAAAAGGTCAAGAATGTTGGTAGTGTGACTCATATTTTCGGAATTAGATTGAATGTGAGTATAATATGGGCAATGTAAGAGAAAGAGTTTTTCATATTCAACCCTCGGATTGCATAGGTCACAAAATCTTTAATCTCATGGTGTTTTGGGAATTTACCAACACTCAGTTTCACTATCAAGTTCATGAGAATTAGTTCTAATCTTAGCAATGTTCATTTTCCTTTCAACACTAGTCAAGTCACAAACATTAATTTTGGTTTTCAAGGTCAGGGTTGATCACCTCCTTAATATTAACATATTAAGAGATAATAGTATCATATTAATAAATAATATTATAATAATTAATATTTTTTAATTTTTTTTTCTCATATATGTTGAAAAATAAACAAGTTATTATTATTTGCTAGTCTCAACATAGTTAGATTTTCATAATAGACTTTTATTCCAAAAGCAAAAATGGCATATCAAAATAATAGATTCTAAATATTAATGCTTTTACTTCTTTTTTCTAGTCAATTTTATCCAAAATATGATAGAGATTTCTTGGAATGGTAACTTTCTCCTATATAATTTGTACAGTGAAACTATTTGAGATGTTTTTAAGAGAAAACAACAACAACCTGTAATAATATGAGTGTCCCTATGAAAACTATCATTTTGTCTGATATAGATATATTTTTAAAAATACAAATCAGTTGGCATGACTTGGAAATCTTTCACGTCTCTAAGCGACATGACAACTTGGAGATCTTTCACGTCTTCTGGTAAGAATTGTTAATTCAACAAAGTACATAAGAATTGTTAATTCAACAAAGTACATAGAAATCTTGACAAGTTGGAGATCTTTCACATCCCTTGGTTAATTCATGACATCCCTTTCGGTGAGAAATATTAAATCATGTAAGTACACGATCTGTGAGATACCTACTGAGTTTAAATTGTTTGTGGATACAATGAACCATTAACGATTTTATTGAATTTTGGGTTGACAAAGGAATAAGTCGTACTTTCCCTGTTTCTGGAAGGAAATGGCGTAAATATTGGAGAAAGCATTTATAGGTCAGGATCATAATTAAAATATTTGGATATCTGTCAAAAGTCTCACGGTGGCATTTTGTTATTTGATATTTTGTTATGTCTGCATTTCGTGTTCCCCCTATGTCAGTGAGAGGGCTAGTCCTGGGCCAAGCTACCCTGATTCGAAAAAGCTTCAAATTCTTTTTCGAGAAAGGAATTATTAAAGCATGGATTTATTTGAAAGCAATTTTTATATTTGGAATTCATTGGAGGTTATGAAAGTATAGTTTAAACAAACCAATCAACAACTTTTATATTTGAAATTCATGGGAGGATATGAAAGTATAGTTCTCAAATCAACAACTTAGTGTAAGAATTGGCTGTTAATGACCTTTCGTTTAAGTTGAGAGCTTAGGCATTTGTGTTGCAGTTGAGGGATGTGGGTGGAATTGCTCCAAAAGCCTAATAAGAATAGATTGATGGAATGATGGATAGTGATTAATAGCTTATTTTTAGATTTTTGCTTGGGTAAAATTGAACACATTATTATGGGGTGGCATTTAAATAGTTTGCTTGTTATGTTTTAACGTAATTTTTTTGCAAAAATGCGTTAAAGTATGAGAAAGATTCCCTTTCCCTAGTTTTAAATGTTTAATAGCCTTTATAAAATAATATCCAAAATATATAAAGCTTTCCAATCTCAAAAGCCTTTGTCATTAAAAATATAAAACTAGAAAACAACTATTCTAATTATAATTTGATTTGTTTGAAAAAATAGTTTTGGGCCTAGCCATCAACTTTTATGACTCACTCCTTCCTAGTTATATCTCATGGAAAGTCAGTATCGTTAATGGCAAGCTCCCTTAAGTAATTTGATTACTTAAGTTTCATGCAATATGATAAACATATTATAATAGTGATTATTTTTTGATTTAGAAAAAAAATGATCAAATTTCAAAAACTTTATACAAAAGAAAGAAAATTCAAATTACACTTACCAATCTAAACCCACGCTGAGGAAGTGGACCTAGAATTAGTGCACTTCCACATGAATAATAAACCAAGCACACCCAAAATTTATTCACCCTCTAGTTCAGCATGTTCCTACCATTATCGTAGCAAGAGTCTTACCATTTGGCAACCATCAAATCCATGAGCAAAATGCCCATGACAACTAAAAGCAAGAACACCATAATTAGTTGGCTCACTTTGGATTAATGCAAGCAACATCCATGGACAAATGCAAATCCTTAAGATTTCTTATAAGGAAGATTCAATCTCTTACATTTGCAAACTATTTCATTCAAGAAACTTATATTCTACTTTTCACATAGTAAATATCTACTTTCAACATCTTCCCCACATTACCTTTTCATCATATTTCACATAAATGTGTTTTGGAATTAGACTTCATATGAATCTTCTCTTTTGTGTAAAATTATGTTGTATTAAATAATAGTTTAATTTAATGTTAATATTTTTTTACGAAGTCAGAAAATCTATCATAATTTGGTTGTCAAGTTAGTAGTGAGGATAGTTATTATCGGTTGTTATCTATGAATGCAAACTAATTCATCACCATTATTTAAGGAAAGCCATGACACTTGAAATTACCTGCTAATGATTCATAAAGGGATGTCGCATTGTGATAAGGACTGTCTCAATATAAACGTATTTGATGGTCAACCATGTTAATTTTAGTGTTTATAATATTTATCTTAGAGTTTATATACCTTGGGTTTATCATATTAGTCCCTTAGGTGTGATATTATATCCTTGTATTCATAATCCCTTGAGGTTTTAGCGTTAATCCCTTAGGTTTATAATATCAATCTTTTGGGTTTGTTAATCTAAGGGTTCAACCATAGTCGAGCATGGTCCATCATCGCATTGTGACAAAAATTGACTCAATATGAAAATCAACCATGGTCAACCATGTTTATTTAAGGGTTTATAATATTTATCTTTGGGTTTATAATCCATTGGGTTTTTAGTATTAATCCCTTGGGTTTTTAATATCAATCATGGTCAACCATGGTCGAATGTCGCAATGTGATAAGGATTGCCTCAATATGAAAATCAACCATGGCCAGCCATGTTTATTTTAGGGTTTTATAATATTTATCTTAAAGTTTAGCAAAAAAAATCAAAATCTTACTAATAATAGCATATTTTAGGATTTTTAATATTTTATATTTATTAATTAAATATTATATTTAATTGCATTTGATAGTATTTTAATTGCCATGTATTATATAAAAGTATGAGATTCAAAGTTCAAATTCCCTATGAGGAAAAAAAAATCAAATGAATTTATATTTTGGAATTTTTTTTGTTATTTAATAATAATTTAAACATATTTCCTCTCTTCTTTAAATTACAGTTAAACTTTTTTATTAATTATCAAATATAATAATAATAATAATTAAATTAAATAATAAAGGCAACACCAATTAAATACGAGAAGATGAAATAATAAATACCTTTATTTTCATTAATTTAATTAATCTCGTGCATTTAATATTATTTCGTTGAGTTCATAATCCCTCGAGGTTTTAGCATTAATCCCTTATGTTGAAAATATCAATCCATTGGGTTTATTAATCTAAGGGTTCATATTCCTAGGGTTTAATATTATTCCATTGGATTTATTATTCTAAGGGTTTGTATTCCTAGGGTTTAATATTATTCCCTTGGATTTATAATCCCTTGGGTTTATAATCCCTTGGGTTTATAATCCCTTGGGTTTTTAGTATTAATCCATTAGATTTATTATTCCCTTAGGTTATAATATCAATCGTAGGGTTTAATATTAATTTCTCAGGTTTATAATCCCTCATATTTATAATATTAATTTTAGGATTTATATTGCTAGGGTTTAATATGACTCATAGAGTTTATAATATGAATAATCTCTTGCACTTATTAATCCTTAGGGAGCTTATAATATTATTAATCCCTAGGGATCCTATAATATTATTATATGTTTATAATATAACATATATTAAGTTGACGTCTATAGCATATATCAATCAAATTTATTAATGTGGTTGTGTAATCTTATTCCCTATACAGAGAAATTGTTTATAGACGTTAAATAATAATTTAAAAGAATTATTTATATTATATCTTAATTTTCATAATAAATTTAATTAATATGATAATAATGAGAAAATAATAAACAAAAACTGGAAATATTATTATAAACTTTAAAATAGTTGTAAGTTGGTAAACTTTTAATTGTAAGATGAGAAGAACTTATTTTTGAGACTCTCATCATTCTTCTTACTTTATATAATTGTGAAGTTTGGGACTACAACATCTTTAAAGAGAATTTGGAGAAAAAGAGAGCAAATCCAAAAAGTTTTTATAACTTATAATTAAAAGATTAAAAAAAATTACACTCCATCCTCTCCTCTTCATAAAACTAAGCCTTCTCTCATTCGAGAACAAGGTTGTGAGTAGGTAACTAGTGTACAAGCATAAGATAATAACAAGGAATAAAAGAGGTTTCTTAATCCTACGACTATTATTGGTGACATAAAGATGCAAAGTCTTGGCTAAATTGATGATGAATAAAGAAAGTGGTTAGTTTATGGAACAATTATAATATTAAAAATACTATTACATTTAAATTTAAGGGGAAAAGATAGTATGCCCTAGATCCGAGTGTCCAAGTGATAGAGGGACACATTAGATTCCCTCATAATATAGAGACTAAAGCAATTAAATCATGTGAATGGAGGTTCCTCTGGCTTGCCCTCTCAGCTGCCCAAAATCCAAGAGTTGGTGGTGGTGGCTATTAACCTTGTTGGCAAATGGCCCAAAAATGGATCCAAATATGCTCTTTAAAGTCTCCATAAGCCAAAAAAAGCATGCCAATGGATCCAAATATGCTCTTGAAGTCTTCAAAATCTTCTTAAGATCAGCCAAAGATCAAAACCATCACATGTCAAGAGCCCTTGGAAGGGCGAAAAAACACTATCGGGAGGCTAAAACACTCCAAAACAGTGAAAAAATAGAGTATTGTAGGCATGAACATAGCAACGCACAACTGCCATTAGATCTGGCCGATCAATGGCCTAGATCTAAGCAACAAATCAAAATCAGTGTTGCAAAGAGGATGACTTAAGGATGGGCACAGGACACCCCCGATCAGCGATCTCTGATGATCGGATCGACGGGTTGCAATCGGCCGAGGTAGGTCAGTAGAATAAGCACGGACCAAGTGGATATGCAATTGCAACCAGCGATGCAACATGGACCGTCGATCAAGCGACGCGGATCGACGGCCCACATTGTGTCCCAAGAGTTGTTATCCGAGAAATACGAGTGCGCTAACAGTGGCCTTGGGCACGAGTGATATGTGATTGCGATCAAATCACATCGCTATATCGCAACAGAGTAGCACCAAGGGGCGGGGCCTTTACACATTCATATTTGCGATGCAATAACTGGACTCGACAGTTATATACATAATATTTCATAAGATTTCAAATCCATGGGAAGGCCATTTTTAATGTATTTTGTGTATTTTTGTTACATAACAAAAATACAAAGGGAGCCTTGGGAAACACCAATGCAATAAAGGCCAGACCTGAAAGGGTTCGTGAATGAAAATTTATAATATTTCAAGTCCGTAGGAAGCCAATTTTTAGTGAATTTTCAATGTATTTCATTATTTAGTGAAATACAAAGGGAACCAAGGGGCTTGTGATATGCGATAGGTCTCGGACCCGAAAGGGTTCAGGAATGAAATATATAATATTTCAGGTGCGCACGAAGCCGATTTTTAATGCATTTTCAATGTATTTATGTATTTCATAATACAAAGGAAATATGCAAGGACAATTCACGTGCGACTTGCAATAGCAACCCTAAAGGCAGACACGATGGGAGAATAGATCAGATCTAAGGACTTTTAAAGTCCGGAAGAATAGAGATGGGCAAGATTTCGTTGTGTGCAATATTTTCTGTATAAAAATAGGAAGATAGTTGTTATAAACATTTAAAGGGAAAATAGAGGCCCGATAGCCCTTCCATGACAGCGCAACTAGCCCAAAACAGAAATATCATGGGCATCAATAGTGCAACATAGCTCGAAATAGAATCGGTCATGAAGCATCGACAGCGTAGCTTATCCAAAACTAGCAAATGATCATGGAGCATCTCTGGCACAAGAGAGCTCCCAGACAATGTAACAAACTACCCTAAAGAAGTTACTCTGTTGTTAGAAGAAGAAACTTCCAAGCCCAAGCTTGCCTAGTCAGGGCATCAAAAATTTTAAAAGACAGAGAGGAAGATTAAGACACTCTGAGCCTTTAAGAGCTCAAGAGCATTGTAAAAGGCCTATAAAAGGCTGAAAGCTAAATGTATGAAGGGTTCAACTTCTGGAGATTACTAAGACTCTGCTCCTTCAAGTTTCTCATCTTCATTCTAACAAATGCAAGCTTCTTTTACCATTATATGTTCAATTCCGCTTTTCCCTATTGTTCTATGCTTGCACTTGAATAGGTTATTCATGTTTTCTGTTGTGTTTAATGCCAGATAACTATCATCTTATCTCTACATTGATAAACTAGATTTGCAAGTTTCATTTACTTCCTGTATCTAGCCATTCATATATGTTTATGCATGTATCTATTGGTACAGTTAGTATTCTCCATATATCCATTGAATCTATAAACTATTGAGGATTAGTAGTCTAAAGCCTTATATTTTTTAGGGTGTTAATGCATGTATTGAGAGAGAATAGAGTTGAAATGGTTATCTGACTTGATCCAAAACATCATTCATTCCAATATTGTTCTCTAAACTATATTGAATATTATATGTTACCAGGCATCTCCAAGCTACAACCTAGGAGAGTTTCCTAGAGTGATAACATAATTGGCGCCATTGTTAGGGAAAGGAAACTAAAGCTCAGATTCCCTGGGAGATGACATAGATCTAGCTTTGATGATAGACAAAGTCTGGGCACTTTTTGGTTGTAATCATCTATCTAGCGACTCTAGTGAAGGATGAACCTCTTGGCGACTCCAATTCATAATTCTGGCTCAGTTTGTGAGGCATACTCAGAGAAATCCTCAGGAGCTACAAGCTTATCCAGTACCTAATCCTGAAAAAATCATCAAAGAAAGAAAGGTATTGCAGAAAGGAGCATCAAGTTCATGTAAACCTAAACAATCTTCCATATCTCTACAAGAAAATCCTGCAATAGAACAAATACATGTTGAGATTATAGCATCTAATACTAGTAGTGAAGAAAAAATCTTAGAGATTCATAAAGCTCCTTATTCTTTAGGTTATCCTTTTGTTGTAAGCCCAAAGGAAACCTCACCTCTTATCCATCATACTCCTTTAGTCTTGTCAGTGACTCCTTAGCCCTCTATCATTCAGACGGCCAATACTCTTATAGCCACCACAGCTATGGCAGGACCACAAGCACCCACCAAAATGGAAAGAATCATAGCTAGTAGGTATGGACCTCTAATACTACCCACTCCTTTGAATGTCATGCCTACTGGGGAATATCAGAAATATAGACCTAAGTTCACTGGGACTAAAGGTGTTATAGCTGAAGAACATCTTGAGTCATTCTATAGGTATGCTGATAACCTAGACATTAATGAAGATGATGTGTGGATGAGAATCTTTGTCCAAAGCCTAGATGGAGAGGCTAGAAAATGGTTCAGAGAACTAACCCCAAGACCTATAGCAGATATTGAGGCTTTAGATGATGCATTCTTAAAGCATTGGGGTGACAAGAAGGATCTCCTCTACTACCACACTGAGTTTGGGAAGTTAAAGAGGGAAAATGGTGAGTTGTTGTCTGATTTTAATAAGAGGTTTAACCATATGTACAACAAGATACCAACTAAACTAAAACCCACTACTACCTATGCTAAACTCACCTATGCCAGTGCTTTTGATTATGACTTTTGCCTATTGTTGAGGGAGAGGCAATGTGCTACTTTGGCTGACATGCAGGATGCAGCTTGGGAAGTGGAATCAAACATCATGGAGTGGAGAAGCTCAAGGGAAATGTTGATAGAAGAAGACAGAGGGGTGAGTCTTCATCAACTTTAGATCCCAAGATAGATAAAATGACCAAAATGATAGATTCATTAGCCTCTGAAATCTCCAAACTAAAAGTTGAGCAACACCCTAGGAAAGGAAGGGTTCCTAATACCTTTGCTCCTAGAAATCCAAATCCATAGAGAAGAACTAATGAGCAGTTGCAGATTTTGCAAGGAAGCAAAGATGCCAATGAAGACCAAAGGGTGAAGACCCGTTTCTAGAATGTAGTCATGGAAGAAGAGAAGTTTGAAGAAGATGATGAGATCCATTTTCTGGAATACAAAGGAAATGCCTCCTTTTTTACCTCAGCTGCCTATGAAAAGTCATTATTCAATGACCAGATTAACCAATAATGCGATGGTGAAGCTATTCTACAAACAGTAGATCAGTAAAGATATAATTTGAGTTCAAAGATGAATAATGCCAAGGAAACTCCTATTCAAAGAGTTGTTGTCCCTGCAATACAGCAAGCTAATAAGCAGAAGTGACCAGTAGTTGATCCTATCATCCTCAAGGCTCCATCTCATGAGATAAGAGGTCTTGACAAGTCTCCTTCTCCTTTCAATTTTCAATCAAAAATTCAGAAGCTAAGAATACCTATGCCTCTAATTTAACTAGTGAAGAATGAGTCCTTCAAAAGATCCATCCTCAAGGCCCTTGAGCTTAAAGCCATCCAGGCCTCCACTGACTATGTAAATATGCAAGATGACAAGCCAACTATTATTCTCAGCCCAATGATTGAAAATTGTAAAGACAGCTCCCCATCATTCTATGTCTCTCTAACTATTCATGACCAAATCCTTCATAACTGCCTTCTGGACACTCGAGCCAGCCATAATCTAATGCCCAAAGTTGTCATGGATGAGTTGGGTCTTGACATTACCAAGCCTTATCATGACCTATTTTCTTTTGACTCTAGAAAAGTGAAATGAATGGGATTAATCAAGGACCTAGCCATCACTTTGTCTCGGTTGCCCATGAAAAGCATGATGATGGATATTGTGGTAGCAGATGTACCCCCCAAGTTTGGCATGTAACTTTCCAGAGGTTGGATCAAGATATTAGGTGGATCATTACAAAATCTATTGTCCCAGTTTTCGGAGGTGAGAGTGGGAGATTATACCAAGAAGCTCAGTTGGCTTATATCATCAGCGATGAAAGGAATCCAGCTAATCATCCCATCTATGTTGTTGACAATAATCTTGGAGCCTATATTCTTCATATTAAAGAATCCCATTTGGCCTCCACGCAACTTAAAAAACGAGTTTTCCAAATCACTGAGGAAGAAGGCCCACAGATTTGGGACATGTTCTTTGATGGGGCTTTCTCTAAGGAAGCTGCAGGGGCAGTTGTAGTCCTTGTGTCCCCCACACAGGAATACATTCATTTATCTTTCAAATTAACCTTTCAAGTCACAAATAACATAAAAGAGTATGAAGCTTTGATTTTGGGCTTAAGTGCTACTAAAGAAATGGGCATCAAAGGCATGAAAGTGTTTGGAGATGGAGACCTCATCATTCAGCAAGTCAATAAAACTTTCCAAGCAAAGCATACTGAAAGCATACAAAGATGAGGTATGGAGCTTAAGGATTCTTTTAATAATTTCAGCATTTCTTACATTCCGAGAATGAAGAACCATCTTGCCAACTCCCTTGTTGTGTCTGCTAACACGTTTATTCCTCCTTTTCCTCCTAAATTGACATATGAATTTCAGGTGAAATATAGACCATCTCTTCCTGACAATGTCAATACTAGAAATGTTTTGAAGACGATGATGAAATTAACAGGTTTTTTCAAGTCGTTGAGGAATTTTTTGAAACGCACATCGACCAAGAAAATGAAACCATGGAAGAATGCGACAGTCCAAGCTAAAGGACGAGATCGACAAAGGAAGCATTGTCCAGCTTCCTAGTAACCATATACCCAAGGGATTGGTGCCTCTAGAGAAGTTTTTTGATCATAATGATGTGCCTTATAAGCCTGCCAAAAAAGAAAACAAGTCTACTGTTTGTAAACAGAATATAGGAAGCCCAGCCCATGCGAAATACATAAATTTGTCCACTCATTTATCTTCTACCCAGAATTCCAAGTATTGCACCCTCATGAAGCAATTTGCTGATATTTTTTCGTGGGAATATAGTGATCTTAAAACCTATGACACAAACATCACTCAACATAAAATTCCACTAGAAAAGAACACCATCCCTTTTAAGCAGAAATTAAGACCTATTAACCCTCTCTTATTATCTTTGATTGAAAAAGAAATCAAGAAGTTGTTGGATGCCAAATCCATAGTTCCCCTAAGGTATTCAAAGTGGATAGCTAACCTTGTGGTAGTAAGAAAGAAAAGTAGAGAAATTAGGCTTTGTGTTGACTTCAGAAATCTGAACAAGTGCTCTAAAAAAGATAACTACCCCCTGCCTAAGATGGAACACTTGCTGCAAAGAGTTTCAGGGGCTAGAGTCATGTCTTTCTTAGATTAATTGTTAGGTTACAATTAGGTTGTTGTTCATCCAGAAGATCAAGAAAAGACCTCCTTCACTACTCCTTGGGGCACTTTCATGTATTCTAAGATGCCTTTCAGACAGATGAATGTTGGGGCTACTTTTCAGAGGGACATGGACATAGCTTTTGTGGGAGAGAAGGAAAAGTTTGTCCTTATTTATCTTGATGACATAACAATCTTCTCCAGCAGTCACAAAGACCATTTGCAGCATTTGAAGAAGGTCTTCCTAAAGTGCAGATAGTTTGGAATTTCGGTGAACCCAAAGAAGTCACAGTTTGCTCTAGAAGAAGGCAAATTTCTGGGACATATTGTTACTGGTAAAGGTGTGAAGATTGATCCAGCGAGGGTTCAAGTAATTTAGACATTGTCCATCCCAAGGTCAAAAAGGGACATCCAATCCTTCCTGGGTAAGATTAACTTTGTAAGGAGGTTCATTCCAAACTTTGTAGAGCTAGTAAAGCACATTACTTCCATGATGAAGAAAGGTGATAAGCCCCAGAAATGGGTAATTATATGGGCTCATTTTACCTCTTAATTCGACTTAATCCACCATTATCATTATTTTGTTACATGTTTTTTTATTATATTTATGTTAATGGAGTGAATTGGGTTTGTCATTTTTCCATGTAGTCTAATGTGTGCTTTATGCAGATTTTTTGGTCAATTTTGGACAAAGTCAAACGATTTATGAGCAAATGGCAACAAATATTCGAGGAAAATAGGGAAGAGTATTTGTAGCGGGGTGTCTCCTTCATTTATGACCCCTTCCCTTGAATACTCCATCAGCAACTCGGAGCACAAGCAACCACATTGATGCATCCAAGGGGTAGTCGAGCAAGTAAAGTAGGACTGTTGTTTATCTCCAGTTCTGGGAAGCTGAGCTCCTTGATTTTAGGAAGGCTATTGGGGGACTCCATTTGTATAAATAAGGGGGCTTAGAGACTCAGTAGGTTAGCCAGTCATTAGTAGAATTTTCACACTTTTGGGCGGCACTTGTTTAGCTCACTTTCGAGCTTCCTTTTTTAGAATAGTTTATGTAATGTGACTTTTATTTTTTATAATGGAGATGAAACAGTTTTTGAGCCAGCACTAATCTCTTTCATAGGACTAAAGCTCTTGGGTTAGGGCCCAATCCAAGCTTCCCAACACCTCTTTCCTTTTACTTATATGTTTTTTTGCTTCAGTTCATGAGTTAATTTCTATTACATAGATTCATTTTACCTTGTTTAGAATAGGTTGCTTTTGATGGTTTGCATAGTTGTTTTTGTTTCAGTTGCTCAAGTAGGTTAATCTAGTGATAGGCTAAGATTCAAAAAGGCCAAAAGTATGCCTTGATCTCCTTTTTCCCTTCCTAGGACCATGATTTGAGGTCAAGGCACCATTGTTGCCACCAAAAAAAAAAAATTCTTCTTCCATGGAATTTCTAGTGTGATGATTTGATTTCAAAAGTTAAAGGGTTTCTTTAGATTCATTTTGCCAAGATTATTTCCTATTTCTGTAATAAATCTCTTTGCAATATTTTCTATTCGTAAGGTACTGTTGAACACTTTATGCTTCTAGGTCAGAAATTAGGTTAACAGGAGATATGGTCCTATTTTCTTGGTGTAGCTAGTCCTTTACTTGCTCAGTTTTGGTAGTTAGACATACAGATCTCTTAAAACCACCTCAGCTCACAAGGCATCAAAACAGCCAACATCATCTCATTTCTCACAGGTTTCACAAGTTATTCATAGTCCTTCACGAATCTACCCTAATTTCTGCACTTTTTCCATAAGTTTTCCTCTCGTCATTTGAACAAATCCAACCATCATTTTCTTTCCTGATCCTCCTTGTTAAGCGCCATACACCTCAACACATCCCTGTAGTCTTCATCTACCCTTTACCACCATTTTTCCACTCTTAACACCTCTAAAAATAGCTCTCTGCATCCTTCTGTAGATCCTCCTGTAGAATTTCCTGTGAGTGATTTTTTTAAGTTGGACTGCAGGGTAAGTCTTCAGAAGGTTAACAGAGGCTTCTTAGGACCCCTCCGCACCTTCTCACACCTTTGAAAAAACCAAATTCACCCTCCATCTCCACCAACCCTCTGCCACAGTCACAAACAGGCAATGCCACATGCATAACAATTTCACATAAAACACATAAAAACGCAAAAAGATGTTCTTTTCTCATTTTCTTCTATGAATAGCTTGAATATATGTAATTTACCTTCTTAGTAGTCAATGGCATTCATTTCATCAGTTTTCATCTATTTTTCTGCAAAAGTAGGGTTAGTTGGAAAAATTAGGGTTTGCTTTACACTCCAGTCTTCTTTCTCTTTCTGCAAGTAGATTAGTCTTTGTAGAGTTAGCTTTCTTTCATCACAGTTAAAAGCTTCTTCTAGAAACTCATAGAAGTTAGCTTGAGCTCCTAGTGATCTTGCGCCAGCTGACCAAGTGACAGCCTGCAGTAAGAATTATTACTTGTGCATACAACACCGTCGCTTCCAAGTTTGTTATGAACTACTGGGTTGATAAAAGTAAAGTAAGAAGCCCTAGGAGTTGCAGCATTAGCGCTCACCACTTTTTGGCACTATTGTCAAGGAAGCATCTGATTATTTTGTGATTACTATTTTCTTGTATTCTCTACTACAACATTCTGCTAAGTAGTTTATTTAAGCAAAAGTAGAGTAGTTGTTTTTTCGATTTCTGCATTTCCTTACTTTCATTTCAATTCTAAAATTTCTGTTTCAAAAAAAGTAGATTAGTTCTTTCAATTCTGTAATTTCCATTTCAGCAAAAGTAGATTAGCCCTTTCAATTCTGCAATTTCCTTTTCAACAAAAGTAGATTAGTCATTTCCTTGCTTTCATTTCAATTTTGCAATTTCCATTTCAGCAAAAGTAGATTAGTCATTTCCTTTCTTTCATTTCCATTCTACAAATTTCCATTTTAGCAAGTTCATTTCAGTAGTTACAATTTGTTTGTTCGATCAATTTCAGTTTTGCAAGTACAAGCAGAAAAACAAAAAAATCACCCAAAAAAGATATTTATTTTCATGCCTCGTAGGAATAGAGATAATTCAGGGAAATTCCTACCCAACACCCCCACTACATCACAAATCCACCCTTCTCTCTTCTTCGGTGGTAGTGATCCAGAAGAACCTACAGGTGAACAACCAAAGATATAAGAAGATCCTATAGCAGAAGAAGAGGAGGAAACCATCCCTCCTAAGACCATGGCTGAAAATATAAATGCAAGGGGAAATGGAGAGAGAGTAGAGGGTAAATTTCCCATCCGAGAAACCAATGGGGACACTAAAATGAAAAACATAAGCCCTTCAACCCTACCTCACTTCCATGGACTAACTACAGAAGATCCTGACACCTTCCTATTTGAGTTTGTTGTTATCTGTTGAACCTATGACTATGTAGAAGATGAGTAGAAGTTGAAATTGTTCCCTTCTACCCTCAAGGATGCAAAATTTCTTTAGTTCATGGGGCTACCTGGCAACAGCATCACAACATTGGCTCAGATGCAGCAAGCCTTCAACAACAAATATCCGGACTACTGTAGGTCAAAAGATACAAAGGAAGAGATCTTCTGAATGACCATGGGAAGTGATGAATCCTTATAGGATTATGAAGAGAGATTCCAGCTCAGTTATAAAAGGGCTAGGTGCACACTTGATGCCAAACCTCTGCAGTTGGTCCTACTTAGACGAGTCCTGGAATACCTTCTAGACACCCTCCATTTACTGGCTGGGGGAGACAACTACCAACTACCTTATGAAGACATCAAGACTATCTTTAGAAACCATTCTAAGGCAGCCAAAAAGAGAGGTAGGGGGATTCAACCCATAGCTATTACCTCCTCATCCAGTTCATCCCTCAGAGGTGAATTTGGAAACATGCTGGAAGATTTCAAAAGTAAGATGCTGCAAACTCTTGCCATGCAAATGAATACTTTGCATATCAAAAGGAAACAAGAGGAAGCAGAGAGGGCATTGGTTATTTTTTGTCCTAGGTGCACCAGAAGGCATCCTAGGAATGAATTCCCATTGAACTCTATAGAAGTGTGTTCAGTCTGCGAAGAAGAGAATCCTATGAATTAGTGCCCTTCCTTGACCAAACTTAAAGTTGTATACCAAGGGGTCGAAGGAGCCATTGAACCACTCAATTTCATGAACCAAAAGAGGCCTCATGGGCCTAGGCCTTATCAGCAGGGGATGCAAGGGACATCCCAGGCATACTACAACCCCACTCAAGCCACTTCCATGTCTTCTTGGGGTCCCCCTGCTCATCCTTCTTGGTCCACACCTCCACAGTGGTCATATTCATCTCAATACCATGCTCAACCAGCTGCTCATTCATTTCACTCTTATGCTCAGCCACAGCCTTAGTGGAATGCACCTAATCAGGGGTGGAGGCCCTAGTACAACTCTCCTCCTGCACTTTTTCCTCCACCACTTGCTCAACTGCAACCATTGCCTCCTGCTCCACCAAGGCAACCCCAAATTCCTACTCAGCCGAACCTGAACCCACATAACAGATAGGCCCAGCAAGTATATAGTGGGGAACCATCATGCCTGACCTATGTTGTGGAGATTTAGGAGATTAACCTTCAATCTGGGAAGGTTCTCTTAGATAACCAGCCTCCCCCTAAGGAGGATGAGGAAGAAAAAGAGGAAAGTGAACCAAAAGCCATTCCACCCTTTCCTGAGAGATTATCTAGATGAGCACAGCCTACCCCAGAAGAAACTGATCTTTTGGGAGAATTGAAACAATTATGTGTAAAGATACCACTTCTCCAAGCCATAAAAGATGTGCCTATATACGACAAGATGATCAAAGAGAAGTGATTTAGGCATCCAGGTAGGCGCAGGAGAGATGCCCTAACTATCAATGTCATAGGACAACTGTCTAACTTGATGTTGGGGTAGGTAATCAGTTCGAAATATCTAGACCCGGGAGGTCCTGTAGTCAATGTCCACATCAATGGTACCATAATCCCCCATATCCTGATTGATCTAGGGGCTGCCATTAATGTGATGACCAAGGACACTATGCTCAAGCTCAACCTTGAGGGCTCCCTGAGAAATACCACAACAGTACTACAATTAACAGACCACTCCACTGTGACCCCTGAAGGGATTATGGAAGATGTAACGATCTCTATCGATTCTTGGGAGTACCCTGCTGATTTCCTAGTTCTCCAGCCGAAGGCAAAGCTCACTAGGTATCCTCTCATCCTGGGAAGACCCTGGTTGGCTACTGCATATGCCTACATCAGCTGTCGAGCTGGGAACATGAAAATCAAGAATGGGCATATGTCCAAGCAGCTAGTCCTATATCCTCCTGCCCAACCTCTGTTAGAACATGATTTACCTCTCTGGTTGGAGGAGGAAGATGAGGATGAAGTCTATTTTGCACCACTGTGTGCAATAGAAGCTACCATGGGGGGAACCACAAACTAAGGATGATATTATTTAAAACTTGATTCAGAATCCACCCCCCAATATGTTTCCATTAGAAGAGCTAGTGAAATAAACCCAAGCCAATCCTTTGTTGATCTCTGTGTGGCTGACCTAACCTCTCTCCAAGTTAAGAATATGGAGTTTGGCCAAGAAAGAACCTTGAAAATCAACTCATCCCTATCCACCTCTCAGGAGAATGAACTGTGTATCTTATTGAGAAACCACTTGGATTCTTTTAAGGAGATGAAGAGAGTGCACCCTTCAATCTATACTCATCACATTTACTTTAAGGAAGATTGCAAACCAGTCAGGCGGCCTCAAAGGAAGATGAATCTAGCCCTTAAGGACATTCTCAAAGAAGAACTGCAAAAGTTACTGGATGCAGGATTCATATACCTCATCTCTGACAGTGAATGGGTCTCTCCTTTGGTGCTAGTGGCAAAGAAAAATGGGAAGTGGAGAATCTATGTCAGTTATTGGGAACAAAACAAGGCCACCAAGAAGGACCATTTTCCTTTGCCTTTCATAGATCAAGTGTTAGATGGCTTAGCAGAGAAAAAAAATTTCTCCTTCCTAGATGAGTTTAGTAAGTAAAACCAGATCCAAGTCAGCCCAGAAGACCAAGATAACACCACTTTCACTTGTCCTTGGGGTACCTTTGCATATCGGGTCCTTCCTTTTGGATTGTTCAATGCTCCCACCACTTTCCAGAGAGCGGTATTGAGTATATTTTATGAACTGGTTAACGATGCAATGGAAATATATATGGATGATTTTACCCCTTATGGTTCTAAATTCTAGGAAGCTTTGGCTAACCTAGGAAAAGTTTTGGACAAGTGTATTGAAATGAACCTGTCCTTCAATCTTGAAAAGTGTGAATTCCTGATGACTGAAGGAACCGTGCTAGGTCATCCAATCTCTCAGCAAGAATTATAGGTGGACCCCAACAAAATTTCCATCATACAAAGGGTCCCACCTCCTCAAAAGGTAAGAGATGTCCGAAGTTTCCTAGGTTTAGCAGGGTATTATAGAAGATTCATTAAGGATTTTAGTAAGCTAGCCTCTCCATTGTTTGGTCTTTTGGGGAAAGATGTCGAGTTCATATGGACTAAAATTTTTCAAGAAGCTTTGGATACCTTGAAAAGTAAACTTGTGACTGCCCCAATTTTGAGAGGTCTGAACTGGGCCCTACCTTTCCACATTCATACAGATGCCTTGAACAAAGCGATAGGAGCAGCCTTAGGGCAAGTTGATGAGAAGCTACCTTATGCCATATATCTTGTAAGTAAAAACTTGTCGAAGACAGAATTAAACTACACTGTAACTAAGAAGGAGCTCCTAGCTATAGTCCATACCCTAAATAAATCCAGACACTACATCACCACCTATCAAACATTTGTACACATTGATCATGCTACAATTAGGTATTTAATGAACAAACCAAATGTAAATGCTTGCATTATTAGATGGTTTCTTTTAATGCAGCAATTTGATTTAACCATTGTTGATAAGCTGGGTAAGGAAAATGTTGTTGTTGATTTTTGTCTAGAATAGATATGCCTACAGGTGAAGAAGGAATGGTGGGTGATCAAATGCCAAATGAACACCTATTCACTATCTCGGTAATCTCTCCATGGTTTGATGATATAGAGAATTACTTGGTTTCGCAGTTCCCGCCACACCTATCCTCAAAAGAGAAGAGCAAGATCGTGAGGAAAAGTACCCCTTTCACTTGGATTGGGGGCGATCTCTTCAAACTTGGCCCAGATCAGGTTTTGAGAAGATGTGTAAGGGAGGAGGAAGATTTTGACATCCTCCTAACTTTTCATGATGGGCCCTGTGGGGGCCATTTTGCAGCGAAGAGGAATGCCTTCAAAATTCTGCAAGCGGGTTACTATTGGCCCACTCTTCATGAAGACGTAAAAATATATATCACCCAATGTGATTGGTGTCAAAGGATGGGGAAACCTACTCCAAGGGATGAGATGCACTTGCAACCTCAAGTGAATTTCAAGCCATTTGTGAAGTGAGGCATGGACTTTGTGGGTCATGTCAACCCTCCTTCAAAGCAGAAATATTACATCATCGTGTGCATTGATTATCTAACAAAATGGGAAAAAACAAAGGTGTTCAAGGCAGCAACAGAAGAAAATGTAGTTGAATTTTTAAGGGAGAACATATTCTATAAGTTTGGGTATCCAAGAGAATTAGTCACAGATCAAGGGAGCCAGTTTACCTCCAATCTGATTGAAGACCTACTCTCACATCATAAAATTAAGCACCGAACTTCCACCCCTTACCATCCACAAGCAAATGGACATGTGGAAGTCACTAATAGAGCTTTAGAAGGAATTTTGATGAAGGTAGTGAGCAGCAACATAAAATATTGGGCAAACCAATTGGTTGAGGCCACCTAGGCCTATAACACCACATGGAAGACCACCACATGGTTCACACCCTATGCGTTGGTCTATGGGAAGAAGGCTTTGTTGTCGATAGAATTTGAATACAATACACTAAGGATGGCAGCTCAGCTGGCCCTAGATCTCAGCCATGCATAGAAGGAAAGGTTACTCTAGCTAAATGGATTGGATGAACAAAGATTGCACGCCCTTCTCCACACAGAGGAGTCTAGCTTCAAAGGAAAATATGGCATGACAAACACCTCAAAGAGAAACAATTCCAGGAAGGAGATTGGGCACTGCTGTATGACTCAAGCTATAAATATTTCAAGTGCAAATTGAGGACAGGATGGCTAGGACTGTACACAGTGGAAAAGTACAATGACAATGGTTCAGTTCTGATCAAGACCATCGATGAAGAAGCCATCCCCATGCTTGTTAATGGGCATAGGTTGAAAATATATAGGAATCCCCTCCCCAAGCAAGAATTCATTGAAAATCTAAGTAAAACAGTGTTGGTAGTGGAGCAAGTCTCTACCTCCACTCCACCCATTCCTTGATAAAAAAAACAAAAAAGAAAAATGAGGAGAATAAAGATCCCTGGGTGAAAACCTCCCCTTGGAGGTGCCCAGGGCAGGTAGGTAGGGTGAAATCCTCCTGGAGGAACCCTAATTGTCTCTTTAGAAAAAGAAACAAAAAACAAAAAACAAAAAAACAAAAAAAACAAAAAACAAAAACAAAAAAATTAACTTCTTTTGAATGCATTACAGGTTGCAGGAGCGCCACAAAAGAAAAAGGGAAATGACCAGGCTGAATAGACCTCTGATAGACCCTTTCTCCATCACTATTGTCTTTTCCCATTCCCTAGTCACACTTTTTCTAGAAAACTATGCATCCTACAGGTGGCTCTATGCATTCTACAGGAGGGTCCTGTAGAAATCACAGAGAACTCGAAAGCAAGTCAAAAAAAGGATCAAAGAGCTAGAAACTTGTCCAGAAGACCTCTGGACCCCCCTACCACCTTTCATTCTCATAACTCTCCATTCCATACCTGCACCACTACGTTTCCTCTCGCTTCTTTCTTTCCTGCACAAAAAAACATAGAAATCATATTTCTTTTGTTTTTTATAAAAATGAAGAATAAACAAATAGCATCCTTAAGTTAACTCTTATGTAGTGCATACCAACTGCTTTTCCATGACTGATAGAATCTTCCTTAGCTACCTCTATAGTCCCTACTCAAGCCTCAACTAAAAGTTTTAGAGGGAGAAGTAGCTAAAAGAAATCCTGTAGGATTATTGTAGTAGTTAATCCCCTTAAAAATCGGGCTCTAGAGGTAGGGTCAGTGCAGTTGCAAGTGTGTAGAACGTGCAAGGAGTCTGATATTGATCGAAGACCACCAGTACAAGGTAGTTGAGCCACCAATCCAGAAGGCACGGGTGCCAGTAGCAGAAATCCATGGATAGAATGCCAAAGGGTGAGCATGCAACAACACGATAGCACACAATTCTCCACTAATAGGTAAGTGACTAAAGTTGTTCCTCTGTTGCATGGGTATCCATTAAAAATTGCATGAATAAGTGAGATGGTTGCGATTAAACTAGATCGGTGGCTAGCTAACTGGCCACCCTCGTCCAGTTCAAACTGTGCTCAGCGAGTGCACTTAGCATGTGCGTTCAGTCAACTCGAAAAAAATCTCAAAACAGGTAGTGGTGAAACCTAACGAGAATGATTGAAATAATTGCAGCAGGAAGAATAAAAGTTTCATAATGACACTGAAGTAGGGACCAACGGTCCAAACGAGGGTAAGGTACCCTTCCTGCAACCTCACCTCATCACCGCAGAATGCTCTCGTAAGCTTAAGTACGCTACAGTCGACTTCCTTCACCACGTTTGTGCTCATTTGTGTCGATGAGCTCTCTACTATAGCAACCTACCTACCACCCCTAGAGCATTGAAACAATCGAATTTTGTCATTCTCATAACTTGCCCACTTATCAGACTCTATAGGAGCGAAAACACAATCCTACAAGAGCTTTTCTACAAGAAGACCAGTGAGCAGCATCGTAGAGGAAAATTCAAGATTTTATGACAATTTCGGGCTGAAAAAGGTAGGCTCGGTGAAAACCCACTCTGCATTTCCATATATATACAATGGGTGGTGTGATTCCAAGCAAGGCATTGAGTTGAAAAGGGAAGGAAAGTGAGAACAGAGGTTGCCTGTGTTTTCAAAAAATATACACACAGTTTCTCCATTTGCTCTTTGCACTAAAATGTTGTCTCTTTATCCTCCGTGGTATTCTCCTATGTAAAGAAATGATGCAACTCTAGAAAATTAAGACTATAAAGAGTGAACTTGCATTGGGTAGTATGCTAATTTTGTAAAAGGGAAAAAACACAGTCCTATATGTTCTCTGTTTCTTTAAGATATTGTTTCCCTCAAACAGACAGAGAAGAAATGTGAGTCTAGAGAATGGAGTTTGGAAGGAAGGAAAGTTACAATTTGTTTTTGTTTAAAAGAAAGAACACAAAAACTCTCTCCCTAATTCTTGAAAGAAAACCTGAGTTGTTCCTCTGTTTTCGGGATTGAAGCTTGCTACCTCCCTATTCAACTAAAATATTCCAGTAGAACCTAAAACATCATGACAGGAGGCTTTATGAGGAAGGAGCCTATGAATTCAACTAAGCTGCATGAACATCCAGAAGTGGTAGCCCTCTTCACTAGAGGAAAGTAGATGCCTTTCCTTGAAAACTTGCATGGATATGATGATGAAGTCACAGAGGAATTTATATTTTCTTTAAAACCTCACTCAAAAACCCATGCCACTGTCATTTTCAAGGGTCTAACTATAGAACTCACCCTAGAGTTCATCAGCAGGATTACAAGTCTCCCACTTGGATACCCTGGAGTAAGGAAGAAGAACCATTGGGTCAAGTTGCCAAGAAAACCTTTTTCCAGCCTAATGAACATCATGTGGAGGACAAGAATGGCATTAGGAGAACAAGTATACCTTACCCATGGAATGAGGTCAGTTATCAGATTATGAAATACATATCCTGTGAAGGAAAATACAACATAGTTTACAGGTACCATTTCAGACTGTTACATGAACTAAGATATGGCATGGACCTTCTTGCATCCCAAAAACTTAGTATTCCATATTTTCTCCTGCAACCCTTAATAGAATCTAGCATCAAATTGAAGGCAAGAGTTCCAGACCAATTGGCTCACCATGGGCTAATTAAATTGCTGGTGGAGGATGCCCTCCACACTTTCACAATCCCCATAACATGGGATATTTTCAGAAACATGACTAAAGAGGATGATATAAAAAATCTCACCTATGGCCTTAGTCCATCTGAAAGTGAAGAGGAAGAACAAAAAGGGGAAGCTAAGAAGGAAATCCATGAAGCTGAAAAGAACACTCAAATGGAAGAAGAGGAACCCCCCACAGAAAAAGAAGAAAACCAGATAGGAAAGGAGAAACATTGCACACCAAAGATGAGCCTAAAGCAGAGAAGAAGAAAGAATCAAAACCAAAAAAGGGTAAAACCACCACAGAGAAAAACAAGAGGCGAAGAACTAAAAGGAATAAGCCTAAGAAAGTTCAGAAAAAGGTTTCCACAAGAAAAGCAGAAGCTAAGCAAGAAGAGGAGGTAAGAAAATCAGAGATAGCAGAGGCAAAACAAGAAGAAACAGGAAAAACAACAGATGAAGAAGAAGAAGCAAAGCAGGAAGAAGTGTCTCCTGAGACACTAGTAAGGGAGGTAGTAGTTGTTTTTGTTCCACTTAGTACTCCAGCCAAGCCCAAAGGAGAAAGGAAAAGACAACCATCCACGTACTTCAAGACTCGAAAAAGCACTAGAATAAAGATGGGGAAGCTTCAGCCACCTTCAAAGGAGCCCATCATCATTGAAGATGCCCCCACTACCAAAAAGGAGGAATCTCCATCCAAAACCCCCATTAACTATGAAAGGGGAAGCTCTAGAGCTTCTACTTGGAAAGAAAGGATCAAGCTTATGGACTCTAAAACAGTCCTACAGGAGGCGCAAACCGCTCTACATGAGACATTGACAAAGCTTCAAGAGACTAAGAATCTTGAAAAGAAGGCAGAAGAGTAGACCAAGGAGAAAGATAAGGCAAAAGAGATACCAGAGCCTAACCCTTAGCCTAATTTAGGCTCTTATTAAAACCTTATGGAAGGAGGGAAAATCATCCCACAAAAGTTTGCAGTCCCTCTTTTCTTTAAGCTAGAAAAGGAAAGAGTAAGAACCCATACATGGATGCAGATTGAAAAATCAAAAGGGGTGGAAGATATTGGGCACATGGAAAACAAAATGAGAAAAATGGGCAAAGAATAGAGCATGGTCAAGCATACAGAAAGCATCAGAAGAGCTCAATTGGAGGCAGAAAATGAAATGTTAAAGAAGCAGCTGCAAGAAAGGGAACCCTAGGCAGAAAATGAGCTATTAATCTTTAAGAAATAGCAGCAAGAAAATTAACCCTAGGCAGAAAGTGAGATATTAATAAGACAACAATAGGAAAGGGAACGCCAGGCAGAAAATGAGGTGTTGCTCTTAAGAAGGCAGCTACAAGAAAGGGAATCCCAATTAGCCTACATGGCCAGCTAGGCTATGGAGGCACTACAGTATAGGCAGCCAGCCAAATAATATGCAGTATACCTCAAGGATCAGTGGCTCCAATTCCAAGACTCTGGCCCAGAGAGGCACCATATCTTTTCAGGATTATGGCCAATTCATGGATCTATGTGATCATAGTTCCACTGAGGACAAAGCGAAGCTAGCAGAGTTTTATTTACACAACATGGCCCTTACTGATATGAACCTATGGGACCCCAATGCTATGTTAGTTGACTTGCAACTGATGGCCATGGCATCTTGGATGAGCCATGAAGAGAAAAGGGTGGTAGAAATCTAGAAAATGATGGCAAAAGAGCTAAATGAACCTCTAATGATTAGAGCAGAGCCAGTAGACCCTATGCCTCTCATCGATGCCAACCAACACCTTGCAGGTAATCCTCAAATTTGTCCCCAAATATATCTATGAGTAGGCCCAGGCTATTGCACATTTCGAGGACATGGAGAGATCGTTTGGAGATGACTGCATTTATACCTGTATGAGAAGGTGGAACACATTTCCACACAACCTACAGATCAGGGAGTATCACTCCTAAAATAGGATGAGAGAAGCCTTGAGGAGAGTGCCATTGTATAAGCACTCTATGTAAAGTTTGAAGGCCAATTAGATTGGCCTCAAATTCAGTCCTCCACTACTGTTAGGACTATTGGAAGGAGTAAAAAAGGAGGAAGAACAGAAACAGTGGGAAGAGGTGGATAGAAAGGTAGGATTCCATGATAAAGAGGAAGATATTACATGAGAAGCATGGGATGTCAATGAATCTATCAGAGCCATCAAGGATGAAGAGATAGACTAGTTGCTTAGAGGATGAGCAACCCTCTCAGTAGGGGGTTGATGATGAGCCCCAAAAATGGGTAATTATATGGGCTCATTTCACCTCTTAATTCGACTTAATACACCATTCTCATTAGTTTATTACATGTTTTCTATTATGTTTATGCTAATAGAGTGAATTGGGTTAGTGATTTTGCCATGTAGTCTAAGGTGTGCTTTATGTAGATTTTTTAGTCAATTTTGAACAAAGTCAAAGGATTTATGAGCAAATGGTAGTAAATATTCAAGGAAAATGGGGAAGAGGATTTGTAGGGGGGTGTCTCCTTCATTTATGTCCCCTTTCCTCAAATCCTCCATCAGCAACTCAAAGCACAAGTAGCCACATTGATGCATCCAAGGGGTAGCCAAGCAAGTAAAGATGGATTGTTGTTTATCTCCAGTTCTGGGAAGCTGAGCTCCTTGACTTTAGGAAGGTTGTTTGGGGAATCCATTTGTATAAATAAGGGGGCTTAGAGCCTCAGTAGGTTAGCCAGTCATTAGTATAATTTTCGCACTTTTGGGCAACACTTGTTCAACTCATTTTCGAGCTTCCTTTTTTAGAACAATTTATGTAATGTGACTTTTATTTTTGATAATGGAGATGAAATAGTTTTTGAGCCAGCACTGATCTCTTTCAAAGGGCTAAATCTCTTGGGTTAGGGCCCAACCCAATATGTCTAGCACCTCTTGCCTTGTACTTCTATGTTTTGTTACTTCAATTCATGATTTAGTTTATGTTACATAGATTCATTTTACCTTGTTTAGAATAGGTTGCTTTTGATGGTTTGCATAGTTGTTTTTGTTTTAGTTGCTCAAGTAGGTTAATGCAGTGATAGGATAAGATTCAAAAAGGCCAACAACAAGCTTTGATCTCCTTACTCCCTTCCTAGGACCATGATTTGAGGTCAAGGCACCATTGCTACCACTAAAAACATAGTTTTGCTTCTTCCATGCAATTTCTAGTGTGATGATTTGATTTGAAAAGTTAAAGGTTTGCTTTAGATTCATTTTTCCAAGATTATTTCCTATTTCTATAATAAATATCTTTTCAATCTTTTCTATTCGTAAGGTATTGTTCAACACTTTATGCTTCTAGGTCGGAAATTAGGTTAACAGGAGATATGGTTCTGTTTTCTTGGTGCAACTAGTCCTTTTCTTGCTCAGTTTCAGTAGTTAGATGTCCAAATCTCTTAAAAAACACCTCAGATCACAATACATCAACAAAGTAGCCTACATCATCTCATTTCTCACAGGTTTCACAAGTCATTCACAGTCCTTCACAAATCTGCCCTAATTTCTGCACTTTTTCCATAGGCTTTCCTCTCGTCATTTGAACAAATCCAACCATAATTTTCTTTCCTGATCCTCCTTGTTAAGCCCCAGACACCTCAAACATCCCTCTAGTCTTCATCTACCCTTTCCCACCATTTTTCCACTCGTAAAACCTCTAAAAATAGCGCTCGGCATCCTCCTGTAGATCCCCTGCAGCCTCCTATAGAATTTCCTGTGAGTGATTTTTCGAAGTCCAATTGCAGGGTAAGTCTTTAGAAAGTTACTAGAGGCTTCTTATGACCCCTCCACACCTTCTTACACCTCTGAAAAAAACAAATCTTCCCTCCATCACCACCAACCCTCTGCCATAGTCACAAACAGACAAAATCACATGCATAACAATTTCACATAAAACACATAAAAATGCAAAAAGATGTTCTTTTCTCATTTTCTTCTAGGAATAGCTTGAATAGATGTAATTTACCTTTTCAGTAGTCAATGGAATTCATTTCATTAGTTTTCATCTCTTTTTCTACAAAAGTAGGGTTAGTTGGAAAAATTAGTGTTTGCTAGGGTTTGCTTTACACTCCAGTCTTCTTTCTCTTTCTGCAAGTAGAATAGTCTTTGTAGAGTTATCTTTCTTTCATCACAATTAAAATATTCTTCTGGAAATTTAGAGAAGTTGGCTTGGGCTCCTAGTGATCTTGCGCTAGCTGACTAAGTGACAGCCTGCAATAAGAGCTAGTACTTGTACATACAGCACTATCACTTCCAAGTTTGTTACGAACTATCGAGTTGATAAAAGTAAAGTAGGAAGCCCGAGGAGTTGTAGTATTTTTGTTACAATACTGGTGCTTGCCAAAAGGATCAGAAATAAAGTGGTCAGATGCTTCAAGAAGCTCTTTTGAAGACATCAAGAAAGCTATCATGGAAGCTCCCACTCTAATTAGCCCATATTACACTAAGGAGTTTTGTATCTTCTCTTTTTCCTCTTATGATACACTTGTTGCAGTTCTATTGTAGAAAAATAATAAAGGCATAGAGCACTCTGTGGCCTTTTTCAACAAAACTTTAAGGGATGCTGAACTAAGGTATGACATTATCGAAAAACAAGATATGCTCTCATAAAATCTATAAAGGCATTCAGAATTTATATTCGGCATTCCAAAATGGTTGCATATGTACCTTCAGCCTCAATAAAAGATCTCTTAACTCAGCTAGATATTGATGGAAAGAGAGCTAAATGGATTGCAAAATTCATAGAGTTTAACATAGAGGTGAATTCCACTAAGCTTGTCAAGGGCCAGGGCTTGGCTACACTTATGACTGAAGAAAATTGCAACTTGTTAGACATAAATTGCATGGGTCTAAATTCAGATGATGAGCAGATAGAGGGAGCAGCAGAAGAGAAAAGGTAGAATCAATCTCTGGCTGAAAATATAGCCACCTGTGAATGGCATTCTAGCATAGTTCATTTTTTGCAGAAGCTAGAAGTCCCTCCAGGGCTTAGCTCAAGTCAAGCCTAAACCATTAAACTCAGATTAGCCAAATTCTACATTAATAAAAATCTGCTTTATTGGAAAGGCCCATCAAGAATCCTCGTGAGATGTCTAGATAAAGAACAATCTGTGGAAGTCATACACCAATTCCATTCTAGCATCTGTGGAGGGCATCATTATTGGAAAACCATAGCCCACAAAATCTTGAGGGTTGGGTATTATTGGCCTACTCTGTTCTCTGATGTGTTTTCTTTTGTGAAATCTTCTGACAAGTGTAAGAGGTTTGCAGGAAGACAACAGCTAAAATCTCTGCCCTTGAAGCCAATACATGTCAATGGTCCCTTCCAGCAGTGGGGCTTGGAATTTATAGGTGAGATCAACCCACATAATAGTGGCCAATAGAAATAGATCTTAGTAGCCACTGATTATTTTACCAAGTGGATTGAGGCTATACCCACTAAGAATGCCAATCATCAAGTTGTCATAAAGTTCTTGAATGAGAATATTTTCAATAGATTTGGTTTCCCAACCAAACTAGTCACTAATAATGCAGTAGCTTTCAAGGCAAAAGAATTTGTGGACATGACTCAATCCATGGGAATTCAAGTGGTGCATTCTACCTCATGTTATCCTCAAGGCAATGGCCTAGCAGAATCATCTAACAAGAGTCTAGTAAGGGTGATCAAAAAACTATTAGAGGACAACAAAAATAGCTAGGATTCCAAGTTGAAGTTTGCGCTATGGGCTGACAGGGTTACCATCAAAAAGTCCATAGGTAATTCTCCATTTAAGCTGGTTCATGGTGCTGACGTTGTTTTCCCTATCTAGCTAATTCTCCCTGTGGATAAATTCTTGCAAGAATAACAAGATGAAGAGAATGACATGGTAAGAAGAATGAATAACCTAGTTGAACTACAGTAGATCAGAGAGCAGTTGGTCGAGAAGTCAAAGACTCACCAGAAAAAAATAAAAGAAACCTTTGACAGGAAAGCAAAAGTGGACAATTTCCAAATTGGTGACCGAGTGCTTAAATGGGATGCATTCAAGGAAAAGAAAGGTAATCATGGTAAGTTTGACTCCTTATGGACAGGTCCATTTGTCATTGTTCAAATTTAGTAGAACACTACATTTATTTTGCACATTATGGAAGGAGGAGATACTTTTGTTAGCCCAGTAAATGGGTGGTTCTTGAAACTTTATTTCATTTAAGGCTTTAAAGCCTTGTTATTGTAAATATGTTTTTTCCAATTCTTATTTCATTACAAAATGGGCTCCATGCCCAATAGAACACTAGGAGGAAGACTTGATCTTGTTTTTTATAGGAAATGCATTATTTTGTGATTCTGGAAACCTCACAGGGGGGATTTCATCCCCAGAAGGAGCCAGTGGTAACCTTGTTGGAAAATGGCCCAAAAAAGGATCCAAATATGCTCTTTAAAGTCTCCATAAGCCATCAAAATCATGCCAATGGATCCAAATAAGCTCTTGAAGTCTTCAAAATTTTCTTAAGATCAGCCAAAGGTCAAAACCATCACATGCTGAGAGCCCTTGGAAGGGCGTAAAAACACTATCGGGAGGCTAAAACACTCCAAAACAGTGAAAAAATAGAGTATTGCAGGCATGAACATAGCAACGCACAGCTGTCGTTAGATCTAGCTGATCAACAACCCAGATATAAGCGGAAAATCACAATCAGCGCTGCAGAGATGACGACTTAGGGATGGGCACAAGACACCCCTGATCACTAATCTTTGATGATCGGATCAATAAGGCACAATAGGCTTAGGCAGGCTGACAGAATAAGCACAGACCAAGTGGATATGCGATTGTGATCAGGGATGCAACGTGGACCATTGATCAAGTGATGCAAATCGATAGCCCACATCGCATCACAAGAGTCTCTATCGGAGAAGTACAAGAAGCATGCTAATAATGGCCCTAAGCATGAGCGATATGCAATTGCGATCAGATCACATTGCTATATTGCAACAGAGTAGCACTAAGGGGCAGGGCCTTTACACATTCATATTTACGATGTGATAACTAGACCCGATGATTATATACATAATATTTCATAAGATTTCAAGTCTGTGGGAAGGCCATTGTTAATGTATTTTTTTTATTTTCATTACATAACGAAAATACAAAGGGAGCCTTGGGCAGCGCCGATGCAATAAAGCCCGGACCCAAAAGGGTTTGAGAATGAAACTTTATAGTATTTTAGGTCCATAGGAAGCCAATTTTTAATGCATTTTCAATGTATTTTTTTATTTAGCGAAGTACAAAGGGAACCAAGGGGCTTGCGATATGAGATAGGTCCCGAACCCAAAAGGGTTCGGGAATGAAATATATAATATTTCAAGTCCGTAGGAAGCCGATTTTTAATGCATTTTCAATGTATTTATGTATTTCATAATACAAAGGAAATATGTAGTGACAGGCTATGTGCGACTTGCGATAACGACCCTAAAGGTGGACCCGATGGGAGAATAGACCAGATTTAAGAACTTTTAAAGTCTAGAAGAACAGAGATGGGTGGGATTTTGCTGTGTGTAGCATTTTCTGTATAAAAATAGGAAGACAGGCATTATAAATGTTTAAAGGGAAATAGATGCACGATATCCTTCCATGATAGTGCAGCTAGTCCGAAACAGAAATATCATGGCCATCAACAGTTCAACACCGCTCGAAACAGAATTGGTCATGATGCATCAACATCGCAGCTTATCCAAAACCAACAAATGATCATGGAGCATCTCTGGCATGAGAGAGCTCCCAGACAGCACAAAAAACTACCCTAAAGCAGTTAATCTATTGTCAGAAGAAGAAACTTCCGAGCCCATGCTTTCCTAGTGAGGGCATCAAATTTTTGAAAAGACAGAGAGGAAGATTAAGACACTCCAAGCCTTTGAGAGCTCAAGAGCATTGTAAAAGGCCTATGAAAGGCTGAAAGATAAATGTATGAAGGGTTCAACTTCTGGAGATTATTGAGACTCTTCTCCTTCAAGCTTCTCATCTTCATTCTAACAAATACAATATTCTTTTACTGTTATATGTTCAATTCCCCTTTTTCCTGTTGTTCTATACTTGCACTTGAATAGGTTATTCATGTTTTTTTTATGTCTAATGCCAGATAATTGTCATCTTATCTCTACATTGATAAACTAGATTTGCAAGTTTCATTTACTTCTTGTAGCTAGCAATTCATATATGTTTATGTATACATAAGTTGGTACAGTCAGTATTATCCATCTATCCATTGAATCTATAAACTATTGAGCATTAGTAGTCTAAAGCCTTGTATTGTTGAGAGTGTTCATGCATGTCTTGAGTGAGAATAGAGTTGAAATGGTGATCTGACTTGATCCAAACCATCATTCATTACAATGGTTCAGAGAACACTATTGAAGATTATATGTTACCAAGCATCTCCGAGCTGCAACCTAGGAGAGTTTCCTAGAGTGATAACAGTGGCATGCTACCATCTCCTTGGCATTTATGGCCTAACCGATACTAGTGCACTCATCCACTTGATCATTATAATGATTCACTTGAAGAGAACATCAAGAATGGAAAAGGAGTTGATAATAGAAGGCAAGGTTTTGGCTATAGAAGGTTGAAGGAGTAGGCAACGGAAGGTTAGAGGTATTGGTAGCAGATGTTGTAGCTATAGCAAGAGAGCATGGAAAACCCTAAAGAGGAAGTAAAGGTAAATTTATCCACCTCTCCCCCCTTGGCATGGCCATGGAGAAAAACTTTTCGATGACAACATCCCCTGACAATATTGTCGCTTAGTTGTAGACTTGGAGGCCCAAGAGTTGGGAAACACTGGTGATAACCTATGGGCTCTTCACAATTTGGTGGGTCACAACCTCATAGATCAGGATTATGCTACTATGGTGCTCGACGATTATGTTTCGAACCTCGATTTTCACCTAACTCATGCTCAGTCAGCATTGTGAACTATTGTTGGTGTTTTGGGTATTCAACTCTTGAATCCTTCCTCACCTATGCATAGTTCCTCCTCTCAAAGCCTTGTAGACTCTACTCACAAGACACCAAACCCTAGAGTTAGAGCACACGAAGCATTGAGGTACAATCCTCATCTAGGCCTCAGCAGCACAATGAAGTACATTCCTATGGACATCGAAATGTACGGAAGCAAAGGAACGCAAACCAAAGGCCATAGTGGCATCATACTTCCTCCACTAGGAGTGTGAGCTGAGCACCCTCTTCCTAATAATGATGACTAATACAGACCAATGCCAATGGAATGGAAAGATCCACCTGAGCTCAATCATGGTGAGGAGAACTCCAACACATAGAACTTGGTATTACTTGAGCTATAATTATGACTTAGGTCATTTTGATGTTGTTATTATTTTATTGTTTCCATGTTTCCTTTTGACATTTTAAACGATCTGGGGGGTCAAATGATTTCCCTCACAAGGGCAGATAGTCCTACCTGTAATAGTTTTGTGACAATTTACAACCTTTTTTGCTTATAGCTCAATCTATTAATTGGCTAGCCAAGACTCTCCAAGCATGTAAACTTTGTACATTTTTTGAAATACAAAGATTTCTAACTTACAAAAAAAGGGGGAAATGATGGTAGTGATATGTAAAAAAATTTAAAAAGTAAAAAATTTAGAAGATAAAATAAATTTTAAAAGAAATGATATATGATAAGGAGGTGATCAACCCTAATAAAAAGTATCAAAAGTATATCTTTAGTTTGACTAGCATGAAGAAGAAAATAAGCATTACTAAGATAAGAATAAGCTCTCACAAGCTTCATAGTGAAATAGGGAGTTGTACAATTTGTCATCTTTTTTACACTAAGAGGATTGAAGATGAAAAATAATTTAAAAATATTTGTTACAAAACCAACCTTCGTAATATTTTGATAATTGGTTTTCTCAACCATCTAAGATAAACCCACTTGATACATTATTCTTCTTCATTATCAAAAATAATAATTTAATTAAATCTTTATAAAAATAAAAAATAAAATAATAATAATACTATAATTTTCCCTTTTATTGTCTATATAATTTATATAACAATTACATAAATTAATAAAAAATTTAATTATGATATATATATAATCAATTATATGAAAAAAGAACTATTTTAATCATTAATAAATTACATTAGTATTTAACAAAATGAGGTGTCAAATGGATGCATGATATAGTACCTCATTTTTGTACTCTAATGGAATCCAACACAGGCATGGAAATGGAGATTAGTCCTAGTTATGCATTGAGGATGGATAAATGGATATTAATCCTAGTTATGCGTGGAGGATGGATATGAACCTCCCTTGTATGTAGGAGGTTCTCATGATAATTGCATGGGATTGATAATAAATATAGTAATCATGGATGCAATTTGAGTGCTAGTTTTTACTTCGGTTCATAGGCATGGGAAGCATGGTTTCAGGGTAAGCTAGGGGCATGAGAAAGGCTCTAGAACCTTGGGACCTTGCCCTTCTCTTGGCCGGTTGATTTAGTAAAAGTTTGAAGGATCATTTTGATTTTTCTATTATTGCTCATTATTTTCATAGTTTTAGTATTGGTTTATCTTTATTTCTCAATATGTGCCTTATTTTAGTGGGTTTCATCTATTTTACTAAGAGTATACTTTGCAAGTCACTTTAAGAAGGGTTGGCCTAGGAAATATTTAGTCGAGCCTTCTATGTGGGTAAATATCAATTTGAGGTTAGATTTAAACACCTAGAGGTTTGGATCCCTACTCACTCCTATAACATGAGTTACTATACCTTGGGTCAAGGTATTTCTTTTGTGTGAACTTCCATTATCTGTCACCTTTCTCTGTCCTTTGTCCCTTGGACCATAGCCCCTCATCTACCTATTTGGAATGTAGTACATTGATTTTTATCATAGCCCCATGCATTGTACATTGGATCAAGCATGTCGAGGGTGTGGCAAGGGGAGTTTTCTAGGCTTCTCCTTCCCCAAAAAGAAGTGGCTTTTTTGGTATGTTTTTGGCCTTTTTCTGTGTTTTCCAATCTATGGGTTTTCGACCCATTGTAATATAATTCTAGTTATATAATATAATGTGAATTAATATATTGGGGTCTTTGATGTTAAGGAATATTATATATTATATTGTAAATGGTGAAATTAATACAATAACATTTAGAGGTGTAACTCTAAAAAATTGTTGGTTTTCTCAATTAAGGGTTTCTAGGATAAATCATGGTATTTATTTGTGCATGATGTATGTGTTTTATTTCCTAATTTTCTCTATATGTGTGTGTTCATTGTAAATGTTTAAAACTAACTAATAAGTCCCATCATATTCTTGGATTTTTCTAGCATTATACCTTTCAACATGAATAAATTTCTCTCTAGGGATAACCATAATACCTACAAAAGGAGAACTCAAGGAAGAACCGGGTTCACCTTCCAAACTACTACCCTTGATCCTCATTCCCATGATATGATGAGTGATAAAAAGGAAACCCTCCAAGCCAAAATTCTCCTTCATGATAACTTCAAACCAAAGGTCAAAGGAGTTGATGCCATGAAAGATATTGTCAAATAGAAAATAAAACAATTCTCTAGGGATCAAGTTGAAGAAGAGTATTAAGGATGGATATTGAACCCTAGTTTTCCAAATACCAAGGACACCAAAATATTTAGGATGAATTAGTTTTATTCACTTAACAAAGAACTTGTTTCTCAAGTCATGGAATAAAAAGGCATCCAAAATCAAAAGATCCTCACTAAACTTGCATTCTTTGAGGCAAAGTTTGAAGCAGTTTTCAGAGTAGTGTTTGGTGCCAAAATTAAGGTGTCTAAATTGTAGGAAAATGAAAAGGATATTTCAAAAGAGGCTAGAGGGAACCTTTAGTCACAGGAAAATTCCTCCCATCCTATCATTATTGAGGAAGATCCAACACTTGAAGCCTGATATGCATGCGAAGATGTCCTAGTTATCTATTATGTCAATCTTGTGAGGCTAAGTCAATTTAGTAAACCATGTTTATTAGCTTTAAACCATTCTTACTTCTTCTATCTTATATCCTTACAATATTGATGGATTTTATTTTTTCTTGACTCGTTTACATTCCACCAGGAATACACAAGAAATTTATGATAGCTAATTATAGTTTCCATTTAACAAAGAAAACAAGGATACTATTTTTTTAATTTATATGACATGGTTTTCAATATGGAAGGCCTTAAAAGGAAGTAATGATACTAAATTTTTTATGATATTAAGATAGATAGTTTTAGCTTTAACATAATTTATTTATTTTTAGTAGGTAATGTGACTATTGAGATTATTGGAACACGTAACCTATGGCATGAGTAGTCGTAATCCAGGGGCATCTAAGTCGTCAAAATCACTCAGGGATCAGACTCGACTTAGGCCACACCAACCCTTAGCAAGACTAGATTTTTTCCCATGGCGTTTCAAACAGATGACCTTTACACCATGGAGAGCCTTAACATAACATCATATCACGATTAGCTCTAGACCCCGTGGGCTTTATATATGTGTGTGTGTGTGTGTGTGTGTGTGTGTGTGTGTGTGTGTGTGTGTGTGTGTGTGTGTGTGTGTGTGTGTGTGTGTGTGTGTGTGTGTGTGTGTGTGTGTGTGTGTGTGTGTGATGGAGTACCTTAGAAGAACACCCTATCACTGTTTGTTATACACCCTGTGGGATTTATATATTTGTGCGCGTCGGGGGGATTGCATGGGGGAAAATAGTTTTTAACATTTTATAAATTTGTTCCTCTCCATTCTAGCTTTTGTGAACTTAGAATGGTAATTAAACATATCCAATTGGTTGGGAATGATTTTGGAAAATTTGGAACTTTTGGGAGCTTCAACTTTAGGGAAATAAAAAATTGGGAATGAGTTTCTTGTAACCCCCTTTAAATTAAAGTTTTATTTTTTTATATATTTTTTGTAAGATAGATATATATTTCTTCAAGAAATTACAAAGTTTTCAAAGCCCTATTTTTCAATGGTCTTCCATAGGGAAAACCAAACCACTCAAAAAACAACAGGGAATCTATTCCAAAAAAATATTTGACGTTTGAGCTAAAGAGTTAAATATTGATATAGCTTCATGTAAACAACAACATAAAAGATACTAAGCTTGGGCATGGCTACATAATGTAGGGAAACTAGGATGCTCAAACTAGTCCACCTATGCCTAGCTTGACTAGATAGCCAACAAAAATGAGAAATCAAAGCCATAAAAACTAAGTAGAATTTGATACATCCACCTCAATGGGGATAGGACACTCCTTGCTACAACTACTTGGATCTGGAGCATGAGAAATCTAGTCTTCAATGTGCTTGAGATGAAGCCATATTTCCTTCTAATTCAACACCACTTTGTCTAGAATAAGCAATATATTATCTTTGGATTCATTCTTGTCCATAATGACCTTTGGTGACAGCATTTTAAATTTCTAGTGTAGCTCAATATTAAGAAGATATTAGTTAAGTCTTCCACAGGTATGTCCCAGGTCAAGAACCCAATCAAATATATCTACTACAACCTCCAAATCCAAAATACAAGATCATTTTGTAGTTGTTAGGATCTTATAATATATGGATCATAGTTTTTCTATCCTACTATTCATTTGGGGATCCTTTTGTAAATAGTTAGCCTATGAGTTCTTAAGTGTCATAGTCTAAGGAATATTTGTTCAAAAGAGTCAAATTGGTCAAAGGGTCCTTGTAAATATTTGTGTCAAAAGGGAATATAATAGCCTTAAATCGAATTTGTAAGGTTATGAAGGGTCCATGAGGAGTCATCATTAAAAATTAGTAATCATGAGTGGTTAAAGCTATTATAAGTCAGTTGAGGAGGTCATGTCAGTTATATGAGTCATTTAGAGTTAGTTATGAAGTCAGTCGGTGTCATGTCTTACTCATGATTGTAAAAGTACCATCTCATGTCATCATTCAAAACCACCATCATGACAGGAAAAGAGTTTTGGGTGGCATAAAATTCAAATTTCCTTGAAAGCTATCTCATTCTCCCTCATATGTGATTCATTTGGAGCTTTGGAGTAGTGTCATTGAGCAAGAAGTTTTTAGAAATCCAAAGGGGAAAATTCAAATCTTAAGGGAAACAATCATTGTGCAACCGTTATGCGAGTTACCAGTGCTAGCAACCGTTGCGCAAGGAGGTTAAACACTCTCGGGTCATTGAGTGAGGTTTTTTCTCCTCTCCATTGAATATTTCTAGTTGAATGAACTCAATAAGGCACATTCCAACCACCCACAGAATATGAAATAAGTCATGTATATGATAACCCTCGATGTGAATTAGTGTCTCTCATGAATTTGCTACGTAAAGACTATGTATCATTTATTTGTGCATCTAGTATTGTTTCTAGACATCTTATTGGTTAATTTACATTATAATTCTCATCTTTTAAAAGTTCAAGTCCCTACCTATAGCTGAAAGTGAGCGTACTTTCCCCATTCGAAACCCTCCATCGTCCTGTTGTGCATTTTCTATGCAAAATACCATGTTTCATTGAGATTTGGTTTTCCATTTTTCCTTTGCACAATTTTTCCTTGGGGGGTTTCTTTATCCTGTACAGTTGAGATGGAGACTCTATAAAATAGAAAGAATTCCATAATAGGAGACTTAAGGCATTATGAACCACAAAATCTTTATTTGGTTAATGAAGACCCAACCCTTTGGATTTCTTTCAAACAAACAGGTTGCACTACCTTTTGTGAGAGAGTTAAAGCCATAGGTCATCATTTTAAACTCACTAAAATCTTTGTATTCATTCTCAAGAGTAATGAAGTAAAGCTGGGAGATATTGAGTTCACAATTTCAAAAGGGACCATCTCAAAAGAAATAGATATACCCTTGATAGGACAAAAATGGTTTAAGGGCATGGAATTGGATGTGTCACAATACAAATATTTCCTCAATCCTTAGTACCAAATCAAATTTGAGCCTACACTTTGAAGAAGCTACCTATTAGATCATTACAGCAAACTCCTTAAAGCATACATAGGTATTTCACTTGTAAGGATCATTTCAGCATGTTATATGAATATCGCATAAGGCTCCTAATGCATTTACTAGAAAGTGAAGTCTAAATTTGCCTCATTGTTTGTTTAGGAGCCTATGTAAGATGGAAGACAAGGTCCAGTCAAAGGGAGAGAATCCTGTGCCCAACTTATTCCATTTTTATTTTGTCAAATTGTTAATTTTGAAGGAGATTGAGAAGAGGGATAGGATTTAGGATAGTTTCTTAGCAGCCTCACACCTTTTGGCTCACTTTGATAGTTCTAAGACAGAAAGGGCAACTCCTTCTGTGGAAACACATGAATTTTCACCAGAGCAAAAGAATCAGTTAAGAAGCCTTTGATGGAAAAGAGGATAGAAGACAAAAATAAAGGTAAGAAACTGTAGCTTTCACAGGAGGAAGAAAAAGTGATTCACAAACCAAGAACTAGATCTGCAACAAAGAACATAATTGAGGAGCGTACTCCTAAAAAGACTATAAGTCCATCAAATGATGTACCAAAGGAGGTTGATGTGGGTGACCAAGAGGTTGAAATGGAAGAAAAGGATGCAAGACCAACATGACAAAGCTCATCTCATGGTGGCATATTTGTGACATCAAAACAGAGAAGCCAGGCATCAAGTATCCCAAGGAAGTGTTTAGCCCAGTAAAGGAGAACCATTAGGGAAAACATTAGTACTTGTTACAAAGGGAAAAAGTAAACAAATTATTGATGTTGAAGAGATAAAGGAGACAACTAAACAACCAAGGAAGCCTAGAACAAGTTTAAAAGCTATAATAGAAGAGAAGATGAAAGACACTCTTCCTCCGGAGAAAAAGCTAATATTTGAAGAGTAGGAGGAATATGAGAAGTTGTTGGAACAACTTGAAGGAATTCAACAGAAGGTGGATCAGCTTGCAGAAAAGGATCATAGGGATAAGTTGTATTTGTTTAGGCAGTTAGAAGTTGTTGAGCCTGTCCTTGACAAGGCTAAGTACAAGTTGAAGAGGACCTTTCCTCTGCATACGCAAGTGAAAATTTTGTATGTGCAGAATTTGGTATTAAAAGGAAGACTCATATTGGCTAAGCAAAAGCACATTGAGGCCAAGGAAACTGGAAGGAAAAGAAGGATGAGAAGGCTTGATATTTTGGTTGAAGCTGCCAAAGAATAAATTTTGCAATAGGAGAAAGTTATGAGTTTTGTTTTTTTTTTTTTTTGTAATTCTACTCATATGGCCTGTTTAGTCAAGTTTTTGCTGAAGCTACATTTTCACGGCAAGGTTCTATTGCGCAAGTTCCATAAAGCTACATTTTGATTAATTGATGGGAATTTTGGAGTTTTGAAGCATGGACAAGGTGTTATAAGGTGTATGTAGGTGATAAGTATGCTCCTTAATCAGTGTGAAGCAGGAAAAATCAATCACAAATATGAAGTTTAAAGTCTGATGCGCAAGTTGGAATCAACTATCTTAAAGGCCTGCAGGAATTGGAAAAACTAACTTTAGGGGTTCTACACCATCACACTTACATTCCAAACATACCCATTTTCTCTGTTTTTCTAGGAAATTTCTACAACCATATCAACCATGAAGGCCTGCTACACTTTGCTATGCATCTGTTGTGCAAGTAGACAGTCAACTATTTTCTTTGCAAATTCAATTTTTTGAACTTCTAGAAGCAGTTTTGAATAGTTGAATAGGTGTCTAGTACCATTAAATCATGTAATTCAAGTTGTTAATAAAATATTCCTTTTAATTAGTGTTTTGAAAATGTATTGGTCAATATTGAAACTACTCCTATTTTTCAACTTAGTTAGTAAGAATGCATTGTATCTATCTTAATTTCACCTCTGTGAAGAAAATTCGACCACATAGCGTGGTAATTCGAATTCTATATTGTACATAATAAGGAAAAATATGAAAAATGGTTATGGTTAGTGTGGAGAGGAAGCTAGTCTACATTTTCTGCAATTTTGAATAGTTGAAAAGGTGTCTAGTACCATTAAATCATGTACTTCAAGTTGTTAATCAAATATTCCTTTTAATTAGTGTTTTGATAATGTATTGGTCAATATTGAAATTGCTCCTATTTTTCAACTTAGTAAGTAAGAATGCATTGTATCTACTTAGTTTGACCTCTATGAAGAAAATTCAACCACCTAGAGTGGTAATTCGAATTCTATATTGTACATAATAAGGAAAAACATGAAAAAAAAGTTATGGTTAGTGTTGAGAGGAAGCTCGTCTACATTTTCTGCAATTTTTATATCATTTCTACCAAGTGAATAGAAGAAAATAGATTCAACTTTGACATGGATTCTTGTGTCTATATTTATTGGTATGTGTGTTTCCTTGTGATTTGGTTTATATGTTACCTTATGATCTATTTTTAATATATATTTTCATGGTGTAAACATTCATCATGCTCAGTTTGAAAGGAGATATTTTAAAATTCATCTAGTGCTCTAATTTTATTCAGTTGATCATATGTGTTAGCTTTTTTCTCTATGGCAATATGAGCTCATCAGTGTTTTGATGCTCTATTTGTCATTTTTTTTCATGCTGCACTCACCATTTAATATAACAAAATTTGATTTGATACCAATATATCTACCTATCTTACCCATGTTCAAACTCCATCACATCCCTTATTCACTTCGATCTAAAACAATGGCCTGACTTGAAGTAGATCAACCTTCCTACACTTACCTTCAAACATCAAGCCTAAACTACCCTTGGATCATTACAATCAGCCTAAGATCTAGAATCTTTCAGGCATTTAGTTGGTTTGGGGAAGAACATAGTGAGAGAGCCCTCTCCAAGGCTAGTAGGGTTGGATCCTAGCCTAAAAGAGGTTGGGGTTTACCGATGTGATCCTTTTTTCAGCATAGAGGTTAATTACACGGTGCTAAAAGTAGCTACAACCACTTCGAGCTTGTAAATTTCCTCTCAAAACAATTCCAAAATTTTCTCTATGAAAGCTTATGTTGGGCTTCAACCCATAAATGAGAGCAATACACCACCCTCCTACTCACTATATTTATTACTGCCCCCATAGTACCTATCTTTTTGCCTCACCATAATCCCTCCAAATAAATCCTTACACATTAACGACCACTAGGGAAAAAAATGGCTCAAGAAATCACTCCCCTCGGCTAGAAGGAAGTTAGGTGAAGATATCTCACAACAAATATAACAGGATAGAGAAAGCAAATTAGGAAACAACTTGGCGGGGTGCGGGGGAGGGGGAAAAGAAATGACTAATGCCACATTTTCCCAAAAAAATGTAGCACCAAACTATGACAGAGATGGAGGGAAATGAGTGCCAAGAACTAGGAATGTGTTGGAAATGATGGGGGAGGGAGTAATGGCCACCACCATTTGGCTAGACCTTAGTATGAGCAGCATCAACATCAAACAAACTAGACACAGAATTAATGTGGGAACATTCCACATGTTGAAGCTTAGTCGAAGATAGGTGACATGTCATATATGTTAATTGTGTAGGATGGTGGTACCTCATTTACATCCCACGTCACTCAATCTAGGGAAATTCCATTTTTTATATTAATAAATACTAATTTTCAATATTATTAGGTTAAAATGTAAATATTTTTAATATTTATTCAATTATTTCCCCTAGGAGGATCTTCATTGGCAATCACCACAATATGAAGTCTTTGTGAAGTTTGAGGTTCATGATTCAAATCCCCCTAATTTATCATGTGGGACATGCATAGGGGCATGCATGTGTTCACTTAAAGAGAAGGAGTTGGGATATAGGTAAGCGATTGAGAAGAAGAAATAGAATCCTCCCCACGCAATTCATATATCGATAGTATATGTATATTCCTCATCAAAAAATATTCAATTTTTTATATATATAATTTAATTTACAAATCAATGAAATTTTATATATGTATTTTGTTTTTCATTTTTCAGTTATTTTTATAAATATTAAAGTTTAATTTTTTTAAACATATTATTATAATTATTAACAAAATACTAACTTTATTAAGTATATTATACTTATTTTAAAAATTAAATTTTTTTTTAAATTATTTAATAAAAAATCTTAATATATATTCGATTTATAATTCTAACTAAAATAACTTTTAATACCTATTTGTTTTACTGGTAGCCAATGTTAAATACGAAATTTATTATATATATTTGATTTCTAGCCAATGTTAAATACGAAATGTTAATAAATAAATGTTCTTCTTCCCTATTACTATCTATCAACCATATCATTAATTACAAAAATAGTACCTTTAAGCTATATTTTAATCTAACCGATAAAAATATTTCAAATATGAACCATATCATTAATTACAAGAATAGTACCTCGGCATATTTTTTAATCTGAACACAAGCAATATTTCA
>APFE030579211.1:98694-138373 GCA_000404065.3 Pinus taeda
ATTTTTATAGAGATTATATATAAAATGATTACAAATTTGAAATTTTTACAAAATATCACTAAGCATTTTACATTTTGCATATTAAGGGTTGCCAATATTTCCCAAGATTTCTAAAGCTTAAGATAAATTTCCATCCTTAAAAATTTCCATAATCTGTGAATTGTAAACAAGGTAAATTAACATCATACTCTATAATCCATATATGATAAACACTCATATTTGGGTGGAACTAAGGTTTGGAGATCTAAATAATGGCATAGAAGAAGGGTTTGAAGATCACAGAGGGGGGCAAAGATGAAATCGTGGAGCCATTATAGGCCATTCTCCTAGTGGATAGTTTCATTCAGAAGTTACCGTGTGATTCCTTCAACTCAATAAGGGCTTGGACAAATATTTCATTCGATGTCAGATAGATTTTGGCAGAGGCGTGAGTATCCTCTTGTCAGATTCTTTGCATATTCATATCTCAAGGTCCTCGCATTTGCCAAGATTTTCCTACGCCTAGGATGAGTTTACTACTACAAATATGGAGAATTTCTCAATCTTGGTGAAAACAATCTCAAGGGGATCCTTTTTTACGCAGTTTACAAACTCAGATCTTATCTCCTTTCTTGTGATGGGGATACGGGAGAAGGTGAAAATCCCTCATAGATGTTTTCGGCTCATTCATGGAGGTCGACAGCTTAAGGATCAAAAACCCCTTAAAGAATACAACATAACCAAGGATGTCCTGATTTACATTGTAGAAATAATTTGAGGTGGAGCCAAAGCCTAGGTTGCATCCTCCTCAAAACCACCTAGATCCATTAAGGATATTCTAAAATGAGGGCCTTCCTCACCAAACCCTAAATATCTCTCTAGACCTACATTCGTGGTGGATCAAACAGCTAAAATGCCTTCTCTTGAAGTGGATAATATTGTGTGCATATTCATAGCTGCAGATTATGAACAACAAGTGATTATTTGTCATTTCAATGGTTTTTAGCCAACATCATTAGCTCTTCTTGAGTGGGTTCATGAGAATTGATCTTAGGATGTTGAGATACATTTATTCTCTAAAAGATTTTTTGTTGTGCTTTTTTGTAAGTTAGAGGACAAAGAGAAGGTTTTTTATCAGAGACTCTAGTTTTAGGGCTAGTTTAGACTCTCCTTTCAACCTTGGTTTCTGGATTTTAAGCCTCCCTCTATGTCAACTTTGGCAACTCCAATATGGGTAAGACTCCAAAATTTTCCCATCCATATGACATGTCCAACTATCTTAGAAGACGTGAGAAACTTACTAGGATGCTTCATCAAAATTGACTATGCTAAGATTGAAAAATAAATTATCACATTTTTTTGCATATGTATTGAAGCGGGCCTTAATAAAGGAATTCCAAGAAAAAAAAAACTCCTCAAATGGGGAGGTAGGATTTATTCACGACTCATGTATTATGAATATATGACTCTTCACTATAGGACTTGTTAGTGTCCCAACCACTTACAAATTGTCTCCCCATATTCGTAAGGTTCCTCTTTGCACCTGGAAGCCAAGAAGAAGAATTTTGGATGGCAAGATAAAAAAGGACCCAAAGGTCCTAAGTCCTCTGTGACTCATGGGCCATGTAAATCACATAATTAAATGTCACATAATGTCATCATTCTTCCTTTGAACTCATCTAAAAATCATGATATGTCATCTCAACCATCAAGAGAGGAAGTTCACCTTTTAAGCAATATGGCATAAGATTTAGCCATGATTTTGGCGTCTTCAAAGAGTGGGCACAATTGCACCCAAGAATTAGATCATCAATTAGTGACAAGGAGCCAAAAAATATGTCTAAGAACTCGATAATGGAAGCATCTCAAGGAAAGCTAGTTTTTGTCTCATCTCCATTTGCTCCTAACAATCCCTTGGAATGGATAGACATCTAGAAAATGAAAGGCAAGAAAAAAAACCAATACAGAATCTTGGAACTTAAATCTAAGAAAGAAAAAAATGTAATGTTGTGTAGTGTGCTTAGATGAAGATTAATGTAATTTGATGTTCAAATAAGACAATGATTCTCTCTCTCGCTCTCTCTCACACACACAACACACAACATTATATATAAGATTATTATATATCAATTTGAAAAATTTAATATATATTTATTACGAAAAATATATTGTAAATAATAATATAATTTTTATTTTAAAAGAAAACATTATATATTAATCTTTCTTTTCTAAATTTTTTGCTAGGGATGTGATTCTTTTGGATATCTAGCTTTGTCACATAAATAAAAATCTCATACATTAATTGGTGTTAGTTAAAAGCTAGACTTAAATTTATTATTATATTAATTATTATAATTATCAATCATATGTGATAAAAAGGATGAATCCTCAAGAATTTGAGATATTGTAACACATGTCTTATACATTAATTTGGTGTTTAGTTAAGTGATTACCTTCAAATTATATTATTAATATTATAAGCATATTATTATCAATACCAAATTTCATATCCATCATGTGCTAAGAAGGATTAAATCCTTAAGAATTTGTTATTTTTGTGACACTAAGAATGTTAAAAATGAAAAGCTTTTTCTTTTAAATTATGAATCATACGCCCAAATTAAATTGCAATTCTAATATATGTGTTATAATACCAACCTTCTTAACATTTTAACTCATCAAAACTATAGTGATTTAGGAGTTATTTTATTAACGCTTTTCAAATACTAAAAATAAAATGAGTAAGTAAACTAACTAACTCCTCATTTTTCTTAGCATCTTCTAAACCAAATTTAATCTCAATGCACATTATTCTTCTTTTTCTTCATCAAACATTAAAATTTAATTAAAATTTCTATATAAATAATCATTATTTGCATATATCAATTCCCCTATTATTACCTTTACAATTTTTTAAATAGTTTTTTTTAAATGAGATTATAAATTACTGAAATTTTAATTTTTTAAGTTACTTAAGTATATCATATTATTGGTATATGGAAATTAAAATTTTCCTTTAATCATTTAATAAATTCCATTGATATTTACTGAAAGTGAGGTGTCAAATGGATGCAATACAATGCTCCAATGTTGTATGCTGACAAAAGCGAACATAACCCTAGGAATGGAGATTAATCTTTGTCCTAAATGAAAGATAAATGTGGAGGAATTAGAAAAGGCTGAGTATGGAGATGTTAAATCTCATAGAAGCTTACATCGAGGAGGTTATCATGATAATTGTATGGGAATGATAGCATCTATTGTAATCATGGATGTAGATGGAGTAAAACTTTTTATTGGGTTCATAGGCCTTAGAAGCAAGGTTTCAAGGCAAGTTTGGGATATGAGGAATACTTTGGAAGCTTGAGTCCTGGCCCTACCTCTCTACACGTGATTTAGTTTAAAATTTTGAAGAGTCATTCCAATATGTCTGCTATTGTTCATCTTTGCCATAGTGTTAGTCCTAGTCTATCTTTATTTCTCAATGCATGCCTCATTTCAGTGAGTTTCATATATTTTATTGGGGGTACAATTTGCAAGCCGCTTTAAGAGGTGGTGGCTTGAGAAACATTTAGTTGAGTCATTTATGTGGGTAGATATCAATGTTAGGATGCTTTAGACACTTATAGTTTCAACTTCTATTCACTCCTAAAGGACAGGCTTTAACAATTTGGGGCAAGGTATTTATTTTGTGTTCTTTCACTATCCCTCACCTTTTGTCATCCTCTATTCCTTGGATTGTAATCCCCCATCTAGTAGTTGGGAATGTGTTATATTTCTTTTCATGTTTAGCCCTATACATTTTATATCATTCCAAGCATGCCAAGGGTATCTGGGGGTTCAATGGTGGAGTCGTTGACAAAAAAATTAGGTCGTTTTTGGTCTATTTTTAACCTTTTTTGGTGTTTTTAAGTGAATGGATTTTCAACCCATTGTAATATAATTCTAGTTAAGGAATATAGTATGGGTTAATAAATTAGGGTATTTGATGTCATAGAGTCCTATCTATTACATTGTAAATGGAGAAATTAATAAAATAAGAGTTAGACATGCAACCCTAGAAATTTTTTGGTTTTCATGGTTAAGTGTTTCTAGGATAAATCATCATATTTATTTGTGCATGGTGCTTGTGTTTTCTTCGTTACTTTCTCTCTATGTATGCATTAATTGTAAGGATTTACAACTTTCACTAACAATCCCCATCATATTCTTGGATTCTATCAACATATTACCATCCAACATGAAACAATTGCTCGTTAGGGACAACCCTAAGAACACCAAATGGAGAAATCAAGGAAGAACTAGGTTCACCTGCCAATGCCATGTCCTTGACCCTCCTTCCCATGATATGCTGAGGGATAAAAGGAGAGACTCCAGGCTAAAAGGATCTTTCATGATAAATTCAAACTCAATGAAGTTCATTCCATGTAAAATGAAATCAAACAAAAAAATAAAACAAGTCTCTAGGAATCAAATTAAAGAAGAATACTATGGTTGGATATCAAACACTAATTTTTCCAAGATCAGAAACACCAAAATATTTAGGATGAATGATTTGCACTAGATTATGAAAGCACTTATTGCAAAAGCCATGGAATAGAAACCACACAAAATCGAAAGATCCTCGCTATACACTCTTGGAAGTGAAGTTTGAAGCAGTTTTCACAATAACATTTGGTATTAAAATTAGTTTTCATAGTAGTATTTGATGTCGAAACTTCAGTGTCTAAATTGTAGGACAATTTAAAAGGAGATTTCAAATGAAGATAAGGAACCCCTAAGTCCTAGGAATTTCTTCCCGCCCTATCATCATTTAGGAAAATGTAATGCTTAAAACCAACATGCATGTTGAAATGTATTACCATTTACTATGCTAAACTTGTCTAGCTAAGTCAATTTAGTGAAAAAGGAAGATATAGAATGTTTGGAATGATTAAGGGAGCTCTGCTAGGGTTTTTTCAATAAATGAGCTAGTATTTGTTTTGTAGGGCCTAAATATGTCTTTTCGTAGAAGTAATTTTGTTCAAACTATTTCCACATTATTTTTGTGTTTAACGGATCTAGTAAAACATGAGAGAATACAGGGCAAGTGCCTCAAGGGAAAAAAACCCTCCTTCAAGAATGTGGCCATAAGGGATAGAGGTTCTGGATCAATTCATCAAATGAAAGAACCCTATAAATTCGCTTTCGGCCCAATTCATGTAGGTAGAAGCAAAGGCGTTGATCCACTGGGGTGAATTGGAACTTTTGTTTGCAAGTGAATACCTCCTTAAGGCAATCAAGGATCTAAAATATTGAGTTAAAAAAAAATTAAAATTGGGAGCTACATCAATCATATTACAGATCACACCTTAATATGCAATTTCATCGGCATTTGGCAAATGGAGAGAAAATTGATTGGATGGGTCTGGCAAAAATGTCAATTAAAGGGACACATTGATCTCAAGTTGGGAGCAAAGGGTTTATTTACAATGATTTTTGAAAATATGGAAGATATAAACAAGGTATTTGAGAATGACCTATATTTTTTAGATGATGTGGTGTTATTCATGAAATTCTGGCATGAAAAGTAAAACTCACAAAAGAAAAAATTCATGGCATCCCCAATTTTGGTTTGCCTATTTTTTCCTCCAAAATCATTTTGGGAGGAGGAAATATTAGAAGGTATTGGAAATGTGATTAGATATTTTTTAAAAGTATCCAAACATACCAAGTGAGGACATTACATGTCATATGCAAGTGTATGTGTGTATATGAGTATCTCCTAGCCATTGCCACAATTAATTCAAATATCCTACAATTATGAATTTTGGAAACAACCTCTAGATTATGAGCAGGTACGATTCAGATGTCACAAGTGCCATGAATAACACCATATATTTAGGTATTGTCCCCTAAATATCATAAATGAAATAAAATAAAATCAATAGAAATTGGATTATGAGGGTTTTCATAAAGTCCCACCTCATTGGAAAACCCCTCTAGAACAAAATGTGATAACACTAGAGGATTCCATACAGTCCAAAAACCATTATCAGGCATTGAATGGAGAAGAGAAGGAAATGTCAGATCAGGTACATCCTCAAGAAATGGATCAAGAGAAGGGAAATGGAAAACTAGAGGTGGAATCTCATAAGAGAGTGTTAGAGGAATCAAAAGAGAATGCACCAATAGAGGAAATTGATATGCCATATGTATAAGGAATAAGGAACATTGATGGTCAAAAGGACATCGACATGTATGAAATTACACTCTCAAACCTCATTGAAGAATGTATTGGAAAGATACCATATCAACAAAAAAGACTGTGTGGACATACAAATCTGCAGCTAAAAAAGAAAATAAATGTTACTTCAAAGGGAGCAAGTTCATACCCAATAAGTCTTCAGATTTAAACACAAATCTTTAAATATACTCCTAAGCATGAAAAGGAAGACAAAAGTAGAGGAAGGAAAAGAAAAAAAAGATTCAATGCAGGAGATGGGGATGCGTTTGTCAATTTTGGGCAAGTGACTCTCTTAAAAGAGGTGTTTTCATTTGCCCAACATCCTTCCCAATAAAGATAATTTTGTGGAATATAAGAGGCCTTAACTGCGAAGGAAAGGAATGGATTCTTAATGAGATAATTTGTCATGGGGGCTTCACTCAATGAACCTTTGACATATCACGTGTGTTCATGGCATACTAAACAATACCCTTAATTTGACTAGATATTAGGAAATACCTCTAAAGATCGCATTATTTAATCCCCTACAAATATGAACCCAATACACCTTTCCAATTTTAAAAACCCATATTTTCACGAGATAGTGTAGGTATCCATTTTTTCATTAACATTTTTTATACCCCTTTATATTTTTTTAATAAATTTGAGCTCCACTTTTTATACCTTCCAATACAAAAACCCTTTACCACCTATTATATGCTCAATATTTTATGTCATTTTTTCCTCAATGTATATCCTCCAATATGAATGCACATGGTATGGTATTTTTCCCCCAGTGAAGCCCCCATGGAATTTATAGAGAACTCGCTACAATAGTAATATTATAGGAGACTAAATGTGATAGTGATAGAGTCAGCTCAATAGCCTGCCATTTTTAGAGAGGATGACAAACCATAACACTAGATGTTATAGGGAAATGAAGGGGACTAGATATCTTACAAAATCCAAGTGAAGTGGATTGGTGGCTACCACGAGCATAATATCTATTATATTCCAATACCTAGGATAAAAAAGAATGGGATGCATAACAATAGTCTATGGGTCAAAAATGGTGAATGAAAAGGAGAGATTTCTTTGAAACTTGGATAACATCAGAGACCTTCACCAAGATAAGTTATAGATTCTAGGTAGCAACTTCAGCAAGATTGCATCACTAGAGGAAAAAAAGGGAGGTATTCATCAATTGGAAAAACAATCCCAACAGTTCAAACACCTGATGTGGCAGGTGAAGTTGGTTGACATGGAAACAGTTAATCGAGCATCACCTAGAAAAATCATCGTAGTTGTTAGAACCAAATAGTCTCACACTTGGATAGTATTTTTGTCTCAAAATATCTCTTATAAGTGGATGTATTCCTAGAAACATATAATCTTCAAGGTTTTTATATTTGATATTGATTTAGGATCCATCCTTCCTTGAGAAGGAAAAGGCATGCTCAAAAGAAATTCAAGTCTAGGTCCCTCCAATATGGCTAATTTTTAGCAAAAGCTCAAGATTCTTAAGTAAAAAAGGATGAAACAAAGAGGATTTTGGAAATATTTTCCAGGAAAAACAAGAGATAGAGGTAAAAATGTAAAATTTTCAACAAAAAATAATTTTGGAGGGAAGAACTAAGGATCTATCTGCAAAATAAGGAGAATTGCTCACAAAAATAGAGGATACTAAGAAGAACATAGGGGAAATACTATGGAGGAAAAAGTTAAGGGGAAATACTATGGAATCAACTTTCTTTGAGAAGGGGAGAAGAACACAAAGTATTTCAATAAATCGATGATAAACTCCGACATCATAATAGGATATTTTCACTCAAATAAGAAGTGGTGCGAAAAATCACAGATCATAAATAGATGGAGCAAGAATTAGTTACATATTATGGATCACTTTTAGCTAAACCAAATCAAAGTCAATGGAGACAAATTAAGAATATCGTGAAAAATATCCCTTCAACCAAATCATAACGTTACCTTAATGTGAAAGGTATCCTATGCAAAAGTTGAAGATGTGGTAATTTCCATGCCAAAAAAAGAAAAAGCATTAGGTTTGGAAGGGTTCACCACGTATTTTTTCCATGCTTTTTGTCGCGTCCATGGAAAATAAATCCATGACCTAGTGGAGGAATCTTCTAGTACCTACTCATTATTTCCAACCTTGAATTCCATGCTATTAACACTAGTGGCCAAGTTTGATAAGGCCTAGGATCCTGGTAGTTTCGGGTCAATAACCTTATGCGATGTGATATAAAATATTGTTTTGAAAGTTATTTTAAATCATGTAAATATTTTCTTGAAAAATATTATTTCAGTGGAGCATACCAGTTATGTGGAGGGAGGATAGATCTTGGATGAAAGAGTAGTAGCCCATGAGGTTCTCCATTCATTGAAAAAATATAAAAATACAGGAATTCTAATTATAAGGTCGACCTATCTAATGCCTTTGACGGACTTAGTTGGGCTTATCTCTTTAGTGTTCTCACAACCTTTGTCTTTTCAAGTAGTTGGATTAACTAGGTAGGAGATTTTGTTTCAACCCCTTTCTTATTGGTGATTCTAAATGAATCCCTTTCCTCAACATTAAACTCTTCATGTATAATTTTTCAAGGAAACCCTCTCTCACCATTCTTATTTAATATTGCTACATAAAGGACCTTGGGACACACCATCAAACCAGCAGTAGAAAAAGGAAACTTATAAAAACATTAGACTCAATGGTGATGATCTTCCCATCTCCCATGATCAATTTTTTATTGATGATAAGATGCTAAGAGTTCAAACAGTAATAGAACCTAGAGCTCTAAAATACATCCTGGAGGACTTTGTAGAGGCCTCAAGTACATCCATTAATGCAGAAAAATTTCAAATTTATTTCTTTAATGCTAATTTAGCATTGTAATAGAACCTAACCAGATTGTTGAGTTTTCAACATAGTTATCTCTCTTCTAAATATCTAGGGGCGCCTTTAATTGAAAACTTCCTTAGAACTATTCACATGAAGTAATTAGTCCATAAAATTTCAAAAAAATGGATTTTCAGACCTTCAAATCTCTAAATTTTGTTAGCAAAATATTCTTGTTAAAATTAGTCTTGCAAGCCCTTATGTTGTATCTTCTCTCTACATTTGTGGTGTCAAAGGAATCCTCAAATACATCAGCATTATCTACATACCTTTTCTCTATGGAGGGGCCATGCGGGAAAGAAAATGGGCCCTTGTAGCTTGGGATAAACTATGTCTTACCAAAATGGTCAGAGGTCTTGGTCTTCATGAGCCATGAATTCTAAATAACATTTTTGGGGAGGGGATTATGGTGAAGGTGGATCCAAGGTGGCTAGGAGTTATGGAGGCAACTTTGGAGTAGGAAATACAACCCCTCTTAGTGATCACAACAAAAATTTAGAACTTAAAACCATGTTCAAGGATCATCAATATGGAATTTAGATAGAAAAAATAAATTCATTGCATAGAAACACTGTTTCGGGGAAGTCTAAAAGGGAAAGGATGCCTTGTTTTGGATGGACTTGTGGTAGTCATACTCAAAGCATGGAAATAGGGAAAAAATATAGAAGAGATTATGAAATCCAAAGGTCTCTTGATAGTAGCATATTATTAGCACTAGATAGTGAATCACACCTCGTGGAGAGAATGGAAAAATAAGGAAAGTTGGTCTCGAACTCTTGATCAAGCCAATATAGACACATTAATCACATTAATGGGAGAAATTCACAAATTAAAGGTCCCACTTTTTGAGGGATAAGAAAAATTCTAACGGGGATATAACCAAAATGGTATTTTCATAATCAAAGAGGTATATCAACGAGCTACATGTCACACCAAAGTTCCTCATTATTCAATCTGGAAACAAGTTTGGGCTCAAAACTTTTGGCCCAAAGTTGTTCATTTTCTTTGGTTGTTAAGACATAAAATATCCCTTTCATGGGATAAAATCATCCATGGAGAAGGCCCTTCCATCTGTTTTTACGTAGATAAGATGCAAAGGACATGGAACACTTGCTCAATAAATGTGTTATTTTTAAAACTCTATGGTCTCAACTCTTCAACTTATTTGGATAGTTGAACAAGAATAAGAATGGAATCATAAAAATATTGAAGGTTAGAGATCCTCTATGATAAATAATCCTATTATAAATCGAACTTAGGCCCTCATTGTAAGGTTTTTGGTATGGAACATACGAAAGAATAGGAACAATCTCATTTTTAACAGTTGATCATCAAAGGGGAGGTAATCTAGGAAAAGGAATTACAAAGTATTTGTGAAATAATACTACTCCACCCTTGGTCATCATTAGAATAGGAAATTGAAGTTTTGGATGCCATAATTTTTCATAATCTCTAGTTGTTCCCATCTCCTTCTATCAATCATTTTCCTCCAAGAAGCTCACATTCTAGTCCTCCAAGCCCCTAAACCCTCCTCCCCCTAGATTCCTCAAACTTAATTTTTATGGGGCATATAAAGGAAATCCAAGTTATGCTAGTCTTGGAGGAATATTTTGTGAAAACCATGGGAACTCACTGGCTATATTCCCAAATATTATGGGATATTCAAGTAACAATGAAACCAAATTTGCAGCTCTAGAGACTAGCCGTTTTATCGCATCATCACAAGGCTTCTCCAGACTAATTGTGGAGGGAAATTCTTAGTTGTTCATCTTAAGATTAAAGCATTAGCCAATGGAGCTTCTCAAAAATAAAAATAAGACAGCTAGAGATTGGAAAAAAATACCACATATTAATCATCTAATCCATATGGTTCCAATCATTATTCCCTCTCATGTCAGGAGAATAGGAAATAACGCAGCGTACCTTCTAGCCAACTTGGGATGTAATGAAACTCATCTTCATCTTTTGGCAAGCTACAATAGTCACTTATGGGAGTACAGGAGATTGAAACTTATCGAGATGATAAACAAAGATCAAGAAGCCTTGTTTGGGAACAAGGAATTCCATTGGGGGTGGAAGAACATGAAGAACTAGCTAGCATTGAGGAGTACCTTTGTAACAGACCAAATCATGTACCTCTCGTCAATATAACCATTCCAGGAACTATTGATATTTCCACATCCTCTGGATGGTTTCAATTAACTTATGGTTTTTTACTTCACTTGGAATTTACCAGTACTATGACATAGTCTATTACATATTGAAGTCTTTCATAGTAAATCTTTTTTTATATATATGGTTAGTACGTGGACATTTGGGATTAAAAAACATTAACTTTTTATATTTTATTTGGTTTCCAATCCGATAGAGCAAGACAAAATAAATTTGATATTATGTAATATGATATCAATTTAATTAAAAAAAAATTAAAAAATTAGTTTAGTGAACAATCTTAATTGACCTTAAATTATTGTTACTTCTTTTGTTTTCTAACCATAAACTATTGATGGATTTTAATTTTTCTAGGATGATTTTCATTCCAATAAGCATACAGGGTAGCTTTATGAAAGTTTCTTATAATTCACATTTAATAGATACAATAAGGATATTATGTTTTAATCTTTATGACCTTGGTTTTCAATGGCATATCTCAAAAAAAAATGATTATATTTTTTTATGGTTTGAAATAAATTACTTCAAATATATATATAGATATATATATATATATATTATATATATATATATAATATATATATTATATATATATATATATATATATATATATATAATGGAAGAGAGGGATGAGTCAAAAATTGGGCTATTTTTTTACTCATATGACACAAGGTCAATTTCAAATTATAGCCTCCTTTTAGGTGTCTATCTACACCCTTTTTACACATGCATGCAACATAGGCTTGATTCTGATTAACACTATAACGTTTAGGTGCCTATGTACACCACTTTTGTAGACAATGGTTAATTGAAGGGTTTGATCCTATAATCTCATAATTTACATTATACTTCATAAAATAGCCATCCCTAATTGAACTACCTCCTTGGGACTTACTTAAAACTATATTATTAATAACTAAGTTTACAAATTATTATATTTATTAAATTTTAAATTAAATAATAATGACAATAATATTTTTTTTAAGAAGACGAATGATGGCAGATGGAAGACAACCTAGGGTTTCAAAGAATGGAACCAAGTGGATGTAGGGGCAGAAAGGCCTGCAGGTGGAGGCCACGAGGCTTGGACAAAGACAGGGGTGAGTATAGGAGGCAGACGACTAGACGCAACATGAAAAGAGATGTCAGAGCAAGGCTCGAGGAAGGCGACAATAGGGAAAGGATGGCAGACGAGCTCTAGCCTGAAACAAGGAAAAATCCATGTGCGGCACAAGGAGAAAGACATGGGCACCAAAACAGGGTTAGCAAGCACAATTATTAGTGCAACCGCTCCCAGCCTGCAGCTCGCAAATGGTGGATGTTCGATCAACGGAGAATTTTATGGCTAGCAGTTACCAAGGAGTAACTAGCAAGAAGATGGTCTATCCGAACGATGTCATTGATCTGGACCCTAAACCTGGTGACATCTCATTTGTCTGGGGTCTAGAGGTTACAAATCAGAACATTGAATGGTATATTAGTCCAGCTGGAAGCCTTGGGAAGGAATTGCACAGCTCGGAGGAGGTCTAGGACCTGAAGGATACCCTAGGGTAACTGGAGAGCAATCTAGGCTGGCCCTTCCTAAGCAGTCGGAAGGAATTCCCTCTCATCCAAGAGGCACAGACCCAGGGAGATCCTACAGAAGTGGCAGCAAAAAATCCGCAAGTAAGTCCATCAAACCCCTATCCCCTTAGCCTATTCTTTTTTGGAGGGTTAGAAGACATCATAATAAGATATGGGTTAGGGAACCCTAAAGGTAAGAGCACAGGGTTGAAGCCAGGAATGGCATAAATACAAAATACATGGCCAAGTCAGAGCCTAGATCAGGCCGCCAAACCCCAAATTTCATACAGCTGCAAGCAGGCTAATCAAAAATTCTCGAGCCCAGGGTCAGGCTTTGTAGGGATCCTAAACCTTTAAGATGTGCTGGAGGGAGAGGGGATGATAACAGAGTGGGGTCTAAAGTTAAGGGAGGAAGTAACACTCGGAGGGGCTGTGGGAAGCAGTGAAAAGGGACATCCAGAAGGCAGCGTCAAAGATGGAAGAGGGTTCACTCAGGAAGAGAGGAGAATGAACATGCTCCATCTAGAAGCGACAGATGTGGAAACGATCACTCAGGACATGGAGGAAGGGCCATCGCGGAGGTAGAAGGGGGAGAGGAGGAAAAAACCCAAGCTAATTAAGAGAAAAGAATCAGTTGCAAACCTGATCCTGGGAATGAATGTGTCAATAGACAAAGCAATGGAAGTCGCGGATTTGGCATTGATTGGAAGGGAAAAAGTGAAAAAATACTCAGCAAACTTCATCTAGGAATGGGCTTCCCAACACTGGAAGGAAGCCCCAGACTCAACCTTCTAGGTGTTGACACTCGCCAAAGGATGGTTTATGGTTAAATTTGCAAACAAAGAAGCAGTGAACTAGGTATTGGACAAGAACTGGGATTTCGGAAGGAAGCCAGTCCTATTCAAATGATGGAATCCCATTTTTGACGCCTAGAGGGAAAGATTCAACAGGTTACCATTTTGGGTCCACTTGCCAGGGCTCCCACCCTTCCTGTAGGTTGAATCTGTCTTCAGATCCATCAGGAACCATCTAGGTAAATACATGGAAGCAGACATGTCCTTCTTACAAACCAGGGATACGGGGATGGCTCGCATCATGGTAAGCCTTACTCCGAGGGCAGGATTGGCTGAAGAGATACAGTTGCATTACAAAGAATTCAAATACCCACAGCAACTCGACTATGAACATCTGCCATTTTGATGCCATAGATGTCACATTTATGGACACATGGCAAAAGAATGCCTGATGGCCCACATACATAGAGGAAAGAAGAAGAAGGCCAGGACAGGGGGATCATCAGTGGAAACTCACAGAACCAGCCTAGCAGAGGGTAATAAGGAGGAAACACCGATGAATTTGGACATGGAGGGACCATGAAAGAATTTAGATGAGATAATAGATCAGCAACAGATGGCCACTCACGAGCAACAACCTCCCATCCGGCTCAAAAGGAAGGAAAAGATCCATGACTCTCAACCTCACATTGAAGGAAGCCACTTGACCGCCAAAGAGGGCATGGGTCTAGCACGAAATCCACCTTCTTTTTGTCTTGTAAATTCTTTAAATATAGATGAATCATTGCCTGGTCCTTCCAGGCATCAGAACATTGTTGCACCTATCCTTCATTCAGAAACCATGCAAATGGAAAGCATAATTACTTCCATCCCCCACATAGATATGAATCATGAATATGCTCCTTCCAATGCTGAGGTCCCGAGAGAGGAAACCCTCCATATCACCAATCCCTATAACCTTAGACCCCAAGAGAGGAAACCTCCCCCATGGGGAACTTTGGAGGTAGTAGGAGGAATTGATGCAATCCTCCCGGCTGGAAGATGGGAAAACAAGAGGAAGAAAATCAAACCTATCCAAGGCTCAATTAAGAGCCAAGATAGACATTGTGGATGGAACGCAGATGTCCATTTCTGGGGTGCTTAGAGTAGCAAAACCCCTTTCGGATGTTATCCAATGATCATTCTCTCCTAGAACTATAGAGGGCTAGCAAGCAACCCAAGAAAGCTGGCCTTAAAAGAGGTAATCTGAAACTACAATCTAGATATGCTTTTCCTTCAAGAAACCTTGGGAGCAGGCGAAGAGGTCTCCAAAACATTATCAAAAATTCTGCCAAGATGGATCATCCAAGTTTTGGACACCAAAGGAAATTCTAGAGGCCTAGCCATGGCTTATAAGCAAGATAAGTTCAAACGCCTAAATTCCTGGGGGATGGATTAGGTTATGGGGATGGAAGTTTACTCCCAAGAACTCTGCACCTCTCTACTCATAGTAAACATTTATGAACCCTGCCAAGGAAGAGCCCTCTTCTGGAAGACCCTTCTCTCCAAGACCTCTATGAACAACCCCAACCTAGTAATCGGGGGAGACTTAAACTTCTTCATATGCTCCTCTGAATTCTGAGGTCCCTCAACCAGAACAGATCAACTGTTAGACTTTTTCATCAACCTCTTTAGAGATAACAAATTACTAGACATTAACTTGTTGAAGATAAGACCTACTTGGAGAAATAGAAGAGCAGGGGAAGGTCATGTAGCAAAAATACTGGACTAATTCCTCTTTCGGGAGGAAACTGCTACCAAAATTCCAGTTTTCCGCCAATGGGTGGGTGAAGGATGGAATTTAGATCACATGCCAGTCCTTCTTGAACTATCCAAGCCCCACAAAAAACTAGTTGCCCCCTTCAAATTCAACCTTGCTTGGCTTCAAGAGGACTCTTTCAACTCCCTATTTAAATCCACATGGAGACCTGCAAGCACCAGTGATGTGAATAATAAAGCCTTCCTCTTTATGGAGAACCTGAAATGCCTTAAAAAGGCCATAGTGAACTGGGCCAAGGAAAAGAAGCTAAAATAAGACAAATAACTCATCCAAATAGAAAGGAATTTCCACTAGTTTGAATGTCTTGAAGCCGATGGATATGAAACCCACGAAAAAAAAGACAAAATCATGCAGCAGGAAGGCAAGAGGAATAAAATCCTCCTGGCAAGAGAAAATCAATGGTGATTGAAAAGCAGAGCCATTTGGCTAAAGGCAGTGGATGAAAATACTAAATTCTTCCAAAGCTACGCTAGAGGAAGGAAAAGCATAAACACCATTTTGCTTATAAAAGAACAAGGAGGCAGAGAACCCCGATCCTTCGACGATCTTTCCCAGATGGGCAAATTAATATGCCCATCTGGGAAAGATCATCGAAGGATCAAGGTTTTCTGCCTCCTTCTTTTAGATGCCAAATGGTGTTTATGCTTTTCCTTCCTCTGGCACAAGCATGTTAATGTGTATCACTTTTTCCCTTTTTGTGGCAAAGAAGTTTTATAAAAATAAATGTAGTTGGAGTGTTTACTCTTAAATTTACAAAATCATCAAGAATTAGGTGGTGGTTAAAGAAAACAAAACATGTCAATTTAAATTCAATTTCATGTCATATTTTTGCTAAAATTTAATATATATATTTTTATCTAATTTATTCATTTTCTTTAAAAGATATTCATTAATATTTTACATAAATTTTTAAGTTGTGACAAAACTGTGACCCCCCATTTATCTATTGATTTATGTTTTTTAATTCCAATTTCTTTAAGAAATGTGTTCTAAACATTCTAAATATTGCTAAACAAATTTAAAAATAAAATGTAAGCATATTTTTTAATTATTATTAAAATACTAGTAAAAATGATAATATTTTTGTATATATAAAACCGCGACCCAAGAAACTCTTCTTTCAAGTTTATAAAATCAATTTTTTTTAATAGAAATTTGAAAATAACATATAACAAAATGTTTAAAATTATTTTTGAAATTTTTTAAAATATATTTTAAATTTTTATAATAAAATTTTTAAATATGATTATAATAACATATTTTATATTATTCAAAATATAATATATAAAATTATTTGTTTAGAAATTCTAATTCTATTTTTATATATATTTTTGAAGAGTTTTAGCATTTCATTTAACTTTACATATTTAAACCTGCATATTTAAAAAAATTATTTATATTTGGTGAGTGATTAACCATGGTTTTACCAATATTTACTATCAGTTGACTTATTTACAAATTTAGTATTTACTTTTTATAACATTATTTATATTTTTTGAACCCATTAAATAGGTTCACAATAGCTTTTACCAAAATTTATTGTCAATCAGCTTTGTTACAAATTTAGCATTTATTTTTTATAATTAACAAGTATGAAACTCAACTCATTTAATTGATATTTTTATATTCTTTTTTTTATCTTTTTTCATTTCAGTTTTTTTTTGCTTTTGCCATATAATGAGACACATTAACATGCCTTTCCTTACTTTCAAAATCTTTCTCTAACCAAGGCGAAATCTCCTTGGTAGAAGTAATCCAAACAGCCCAGGCTTTCCCTCACTATGTGGAAGAAGAGGATTCACAGGATCTAATGGGAGAAGTCACTAGGGGAGAGGTGGAAGGAATATTAAAAGCAATGCCAAAAGACAAAAGCCCTAGCCTAGATGACTAGAAAGTGGAGCTGTTCCAACATTTCGTTCAGCAATTAGGGCAAGATCTAACTGAAGTTGTTGAAGAATCTAGAAGGAAAGGAGTAATCTATCTACCCTTCAACTCAACCTTCATAGCCCTCATACCGAAAAAAGAAGGCCCTTCCTCCTTTGAGGACTTAAGACTAATCTCCCTCTGTAACTATATCTATAAAATCATAGCAAAGGTGATAGCCCTACAGGTTAAACCAATCCTATCCAGGCACATGTCAAGAGAACAGTCTCGCTTCCTGAATGGAAGGCAAATCCATGAAGTTATTAGAGTAGCCCAAGAATCCATCCATAGTATCATCCAAAAAAAAATCAAAGGAGCAGTAGTGAAAATTGACTTATCAAAAGCATTTGACAAGGTCAGCTGGATGTACATTCAGATGCTTCTCACCCACCTGGGGTTCCACATAGATTTAATAAACTGGGTAATGGGATGCTTAACCAGTGTAAGCTTTGCTATTCTCATTAATGGAGCAGCCACCTCCTTCTTCTAGAGTCAAAGAGGACTTCGACAGGGATGTCCTCTCTCGCCTCTCCTCTTCCTTCTGGCAAATGAAGGCCTTAGCCAACTGATCAATGATGCCCAAAGGAAAGGTAATATCCAATGGATGGAAGTGGTAGCCATTCTGAAAATAACTCATCTCTTATTCGTGGATGAAATCCTACTTTTCTCTACTAGACGAAGAACTGAAACAAAGGAACTAAAAAGGTTACTAAAGCTCTTCCTAAAAGCAACAGGCCTTCAAATCAACACTGCTAAATCTCAACTTTTGTTGGAAGGACTCAACAGGCTCGAAGTAGCCCAAATCAAAGAGGACTTGCCCTTCGAGGACCAGAGGCTCCAAGACAGCTTCAAATATCTTGGGTTCTATCTAAAGCCTTGCTCATATAGGAAGCAATATTGGCACTAGCTAATAGCAAAGATCGAATCAAGAGTCACCCACTGGAGCTTCAAATGGTTTTCTAGATCTGGCAGACTAACTCTAATCAAATCAATCCTCCAGGCTATCCCAGTCTATTGGGCTGCACTAACCTGGGTCCCAAAAGGGATTATAGAGAAAATCAGAAGAATCTGCAGCAAATTCTTACGGGCAGGATCAAGGGAAGACTCGGTACTCCCATGGGTGGCCTAGGAGAAGGTGGCAAGGCCAAAGGAATGGGGAGGATGGGGAATCAAAGGCTTAATAGGTTTCATATCAGTGCTAGCAGCAAAGCTGGGATGGAGGATTATAAAATTGGAGTACCTCTAGACTACGGTGGTAAAACGGAAATATATCGACCCAATGTCGTTAGAAGACTAGATCAAAAGTCCAACCAAAAATAATGGTAGTGCCTCAGTGGTGTGGAAAGCAACATTAGAAGGCTTTAATATCATAGAACAAGGCATATCCTGGTAGGTAGGGAATGGCGAACATGTCCGATTATAGAAGGACCCTTGGGTAGGATGCAACAAAGATTTCAAACTATCCCAGGGACTCATCAACTATCTTAACTCAAGAGGCATAAACAACCTTAGCGAGACTGAGAAGCTTAGACACTCCTCCATATGGGGCCAAGCATGGCTTTCAGGATTGGACCTAAATCTCAACCCGCAATGGACAAGGGAGTGGAACACCTTCACCTCGAAGCTATATAGATCAAATGTCCAATTAAGAGATAGACCAGATCAGTTAGTATGGGCCCATGCAGAGACAGGGAAATACTCCCTAAAACAAGGTTACAAGTACTTAATGACAAAGAAAGGTTAGGGAATCAAGACTGGTGGGTAACCTCAATTTGGAAATTGAAATGCCCGGTAAAAGCCCGAATGTTCTTCTGGTGTCTCCTAAAGAAGAAGGTTCCTACCTAGGACATCCTCCAGAAAAGATTTAAGTCAGTACCAGGTAGATGTGCCCTTTGCAAAATAGCCTCTGAGACAATTTTTCATCTCTTCATGGATTGTCCCTTCTCCAAAGTAGTCTAGCAAGTGGTCGGGGAACTGATCCACAAAATATCTGTATCAAATGGGTAGACGATAGCAGTAGCCTGGAAATCATGGTGGACCCAACATCCTGAAGGGAACATGAGAAACCTTCCCCTTATCATCTCCTGGGGGTAATGGTATAGCCATTGGATGACTGTATGTGATGTTTCGTCGATTCCATTTCCTTAAAGTCACAAAGGAGGTTGAATCTTATCATAGTGGCCTCTAGTCGCGTGTTTACCCCAGCTGCCTGGTTGCTTGGGTAGATGTGGGAGGAGGGTATTACAGAGTGGTATCAGAGCATGGTTCAACTCTCAGACTGAATGGGTTGAATGTGTGTTGGTCATGCATGCATGTCATTTGCATGTGTGTCTCTTACACTTACATACTTGTTGCATTTTTTTGATGATGGATTAGGGTTGCATCATGGTTATCATCGAGGATTTAATACTGATTTCATGAAATGTATTTGAAATGAGTATGTGACTGACTGTGTATGGATTATATGTTGCTTACATGTTGATTTCATGATACCTACTTACATACTTATATTCTAGGTTACATTTTTGAATATCTTGATTACATGCATCAGTCTTGTAGGTTGATTACAAGGATTGGTTGATTATGTTCGACTACATGTGGTTATGCGTATTGATAGTTGTTTTGGAATTGCTTATGCATACTGTTGGTTGCATGAGGTCACAACATGCATTGTTGATATGGCATTGAATTGGTGACTAGACCCTAGTTAGAGTGATGTTTATGAGTTGGTATAGTTACTTGTATATGTAGATGTGTTGTTATGGTTATGTTATACATGTATCACGATGATTTGGTAATATTGCAGACAAGTACCCTCCCTGAGATATACTAAGGTATATTGGTCTATTTTGATTTGGTTTATCTGACATATTATGCCTTGCAGGAAGAAACATCAAATTGCTAGCAAGATGGTTGACTATAGAGACTCTCCCTTTGAATCTGAAGACCAGTATGGTGTTGGGAACCCCTCTAACTTGGTAGTTACATTGAGAAGTTTAAAGGAGGAGATAAGGAGTTGTAAGGCAAATAATGAAAGAATCATACATTCACAGGAAAAGTTAGCAGAGGTGAATGCAGTAATACTTTAGATCTTGTCAGATTTGCAGTGACAAGGACCACTATGGATCAGCCATGAATAGGAAAATAAAACTAATGCAGCATATGGCAACAAATCACATGGCAGACACCGATCAGATAAAGAGGACACAATCTGGGATGGAAGATTTTTGGAAACTCTAGAGAGGAGAAGGGATATACACAGGTATGATTCTAGTTCTGATTCAAATAGGCACTATGATCATCGTCGTTATCATCCTTACAGGAGGAGTGATAGGGGGTATTTTCCAGAGGAATTTAAGAAGGAAAATCCACCTACTTTTGATGGAGAGATAAATAGATCACAGGATGCAGAGGCATGGTTGCTTAGCATGAGGAAATTCTTCAGGTTGCATGATTACTCAGAGAACATGAAATCTAGAGTGACTACTTTCAGTCTTAAAGTTAAATGAGACATCTGGTGGGAATATGTGAACAATGTCAGAGACGTAGATGAGGAAGATCTGACATGGAGTGAATTCAAGAAGCTATTCAAGAAGAAGTATTTGTCTGAAAGGTACTTTGATGACAAAACAAAGGAATTTATGAACTAAAGATGGGATCCATGACAGACGACAAGTACACTAGTAAGTTCTTGGAACTGTTGAGGTATGTGCGTTACCTCAAGGAGGAGAAAGCTAAGATTTATAGATTTGTTAGTGGGTTACCAGTTGCATTCAAAGATAGGATTCAATTCGATGAGCCTAGATCATTGGAGGAGGTCATTCCAAAGCTAAAGCATTTCTATGAGCAATCAAAACACAGAATTAAGACTAAGCCAGTCTCGAGAGGTAATGAAAGGAACAAAGGCAAATGGGATAAAAAGTGGGCAAGGCCACAAAGTACAAATAACAAGGAGAATGTTGCACTACCTAAAAGGTTCAATGCATCAGATAGAGGACAAGGACATAGAGTTGAAGAGAAGAACAAGGATGGAGGCTAGAAGCTCCTAGAGTGTTGGACTTGTGGAAAATACCATCGCAGGAGAGATTGTCCACAGAATCAGGGTGGTAGACCCCATATATATAGTACAGGAGGCACAGACTCTTGGAGATGTTGGCTAGAGTATTCCTCATATATATGTATATGTGCACAATAGGTAGGCAGAATAGCAGGCATCTATTATTGAGATGGACGGTAAGATTTGTGATCAAGTTATTTCTATTTTGATTAACCCTGGATCTAATTATAGCTATGTTAGTCCTGACTTGGTGCATAAGTGTGGTTTGAGTAAGGAAGTGCATGTAGAGTCTTGGTTAGTGCAGTTAGCTATAGGTATGAAGAAGTAGTTCATCACTGGGTAAGAGGTTGGGCATTTGATTTAAATGGTATGCCTACAACAACACATTTGAATGTATTACTGTTGCGTTCATACAGTATGTTACTGGGCATGGATTGGTTGTATCTACATAAACCAAGGTTGACTACTATGACAAAGATATTGAATGTGTTGATGACAATTAGGAACCAATAATTTTGCAACGTAAGAATAAATCCACATCAGTTAGGATGGTGACAATTATACAAGCAAAGCATAGCCACAGAAAAGAGCGCAAGATATTTTCTGTATACATTTCCAGTGATAAGGGTAAGGAGGTTGAGGATGCATATGTATTGAACAGGTACCCAGTGTTGTAGCAGTTCAAGGATGCATTTCTTGAGGACATTACAGAGTTGCCACCTCATAGGGAGGTAGACTTTTCGATTGATTTAATGCAAGGGGCAGCTCCAGCATCAAAAGCACCTTACACCATGAGCACACATGAGTTAGTTGACTTAAAGTTGCAACTAAAGGAGATGTTGGACAAAGGATACATTAGGCCAAGTGTATCACCTTGGGGTGCATCGGTCTTGTTTGTGAGAAAGAAAGATGGTAGCCTTAGATTATGTATTGATTACAGGTAGTTGAACAAAGTGACTATCAAGAACAAATACCATTTTCCAAGGATTGATGACTTATTCAATCAGCTAAAGAGAGTAGCAGTGTTATTGAAGATTGACTTGAGATCTGGATATCATCTCGTAGAAATCAAAGAGGAGGACATATACAAGACCATGTTCAGGACCAAGTATGGGCAATATGAGTTTTGTGTTGTTCCATTTGGCTTAACTAATTCTCCATCTACGTTCAAGTGTTTCATGAATAGTGTGTTGCGTCCATATTTGGATAAGTTGGTTATTGTGTTCATTGATGATATACTGGTATATTCTAAAAATGAGGAAGAGCATGTCGAGCATTTAGCAGCAGTATTGAGGTTGTTGAGAGAGCATCAGTTGTATGTTAAGCTCAGAAAGTGTAGTTTCTTTCAGAATGTGGTGCAATACTTGGGACATGTTGTCTCCAAGGAAGGTATTGCAGAAGATCCAGAGAAGATAAGGGCCATCATGGAGTGGGTAGCTCCTAAGAATGTGGATGAGGTGAGATCTTTCATGGGTCTGGCAAGCTATTATAAGAGGTTCATCAAGAACTTCTCACAGATTGCTTATCCTATTACATCATTGTAGAGGAAAGGTAAGAAGTTTGGATGGACCACAGAGTGTGAGACTAGATTTGAGCAGCTTAAGGAGTTGCTAACACATGCACCAATGTTACAGATTACATATCTAGACAACGAGTTTGTAGTATGTACAGATGCTTGCAAGACTTTGTGGAGTCCTTATGGAGGATGGACAGGTGGTATGTTATGAGTCATGGAAACTAAATGAGAATGAGCAAAACTATCCCACACATGATCTTGAGAAGGTAGTGATTATACATACATTGAAGATATGCAGACACTATCTTCTCGATAGGTGGTTTGTGCTTATGAGTGATTACATTGGGATAACGTATTTGTTTGACCAGCCAAATTTGAATGCCAGGCAGGCTAGATGGTTGGCTACGATCAATGAGTTTGACTTCGAGATCAGGTACATCAAGGGTAAAGAGAACAAGGTGGTAGGTGCTCTCAGTAGATGGGTACAGGTACATCACTTGGCAGCTATGAGCTCTTATGGGATAGACTTACAAGATAGGATCTTGCAAGCATGACAGCAAGATGTCAGGTATATGGAGATTGTGCATTGGCTGCAACGGAGTATAGGTGCAAGCACATGCGATACTATAGGCGATAGTACAGGTATAGGTATAGGTGATATCACAGGTACATGTATAGGTATTGGTATAGGTAAAAGTACAAGTGCACAGGACTTGGATCATTGTCTTAGAGTAGATGGGTTGGTCAAGTTTCGAGACAAGATATATGTACCGGATAATAGTGAACTGAAGAAGGTCATCTTGAGGGAATTTAATGCGACACCTTATTCAGGTCACCCAGGTTATCAGAAGACACTCACAGCAATGAACAGATATTACTATTGCCCGAATCTGAAGAGGGACGTAGTAGAGTTTGTGGAGAGATGTTTCCACTGTTAGCAACTGAAAGAAGATTGCAAACATACGTGGACTTCTACAACCAATCGTAATTCCTGAGTGGAAATGGTAGGTCATTTCCATGATTTCATCACAAGGTTGTCGAAGATAGTGAAGCAGCATGATTCCATCATGGTCATTGAGGACAGGTTAACAAAGGTTACACACTTTGTTCCGGTGAAGTCTACGTTCTCAGCTAGTGATGTGCCATAGGTATTCATCCGAGACATGGTTAGATCACATGGTGTTCCAAAGAAGATTGTGTTGGACAGGGATACAAAGTTCACTTCCAAGTTTTTGAAGGAGTTATTTGCAGGATTAGACACTGACTTGGCCTTCAGCATAGCCTATCATCCATAGACAGATGGACAGACTGAGAGGGTCAACAAGATATTCAAGGACATGTTGAGGATGTATGTGATGCATCAGTAGAGGAAGTGGGAAGAGTATCTCCCTTTGGTCTAGTTTGCATAAAACAATGGTTATCAGGAGTCACTGACGATGAGTCCCTTTGAGGCATTTTATGGGTGGAGTTGTAACACTCCCATTAGTTGGAGTGACCTAGCTAGTAGATTATTGATTGGACCAGATATGTTGGCAGACATGGAACATGAGATGCAAGTGATCAAGAAAAATCTTAAGGTAGCACAGGATAGGTAGAAGAGCTATGCTGATAGGAACAGGTTGTTCAAGGAGTTCCAGGTTCGGGAACAGGTGTACTTGCACATCAAACCGAAGAAGAGCTCCTTGCATATTGGCTCATGTGCCAAGATGGCACCATGGTTTTGTGAACCCTTCAGTATCATTGAGAAGATTGGGCCAGTAGCCTATCAACTTGCACTGCCTCCGACAATGAAAGTCCATGATGTTTTCCATGTATATTTTCTTAAGAAATATGTTAAGGATGTTGATCATGTGATTGATTGGTCTGTATTATAGATGGAACCAAATGGAGAATTCTAGCCAAAGCCTCATTGTATATTTCAGAAAAAGGTGTTCATGCTCCGCAACCAAGCAATAGAGAAAGTTAAAGTGCAATGGAAGTACTTTGGGCCCAATAAGGCTACATGGGAGATGGCGGATCAGATGCAGGCCATGTACCCTTCCTTGTTTTCCAGTTGAAGCAAAGCAGCTTGATATGGTGGTTTGGTGGTTGCTTATGGTGGTTTGGTAGTTGCTTTATGGTGGTTTAGTATTTGCTTATGATGGCTTGGTATATTCTTTATGATGGTTTAGTATTTTCTTTATGTCGTTTAGTATATGCTTTATGGTGATCAATACATGCTTTATGTTGGTTGATACATTCTATATGATGTTTTGATATATGCCTTATGATGTTTTGATATACACTATATGATGTTAGTATATGTTTGGTATATGATTTTGCATATGTTTTGGTATATATATTTTGATGGTGTTGTTATATGTACACCCGTGTATGGATGTAAATATCGTAGCGAGTTGTGTTATAAAGCTCCACTATGCAGTATGGGTGTTATGTTATCATGTTATCATGTGGTTATGTTATCATGATGTTATGATGTCATATGATTTTTCTTAAGCATGATGATCATTGTAAATACCATAATGAGTTGTGTTATAAAGCTCCATTGTGCGGTATGTTGTCATGTTTTCATGGTGTTATGTCTTGAGAAAATATTTCATTGTAATACTGCATCAATCTGGGTTATAAATTTCCATGATCAGTATGTCTTCTCTTAGTAGGTTTTTGAGGTATATATGTGATTAAACACCGAGGATGGTGTCCCCCAAGGGGGAGGGTTCTGTAATAGCCCTAGTGAAAAATCCAATGTAATAAATGTTAAAAACATTAACCACAGATGACTAGGACACGTATTCCAAGCTGAATGTCAGGAAAGACATCCTAGGGGGTGTTCATTTGATTGTTTATGGCTAAGGAAATTGGCAAAGGCTAAGGCTAAGGCATTAAAAGGCATTTTGCCACATTTATTTATTAAAATAATGGAAATCAGGAGAGAAAGAAGGTGAAAGGTCACAGGTTGCATGTGAGGAGGAAAATGAAGGAAAATAATGGAAAATGGAAAAAATAGAGGCCTCACTCATAAAAAGGCTTCTGAGGATTATTTGGAAAGCTTTTGTTAATTCAGTTCTGGAGCTCTCTCATTATTCTCTCTCTCTCTCATACTCTTGGCTACTTAGAGTTTTCTTGGAGCACTCTTGGAGGGTGTGGCATACTTGGATTCTTGGAGCAAGAAGGAAAAGGAAGAGCAGGAAAGTGCAAGAAGGCATCAACATCAACAGGTACATCAGATTTGCTTGCAGGTACCAATTTGCATGTATGATTTCTTCACTAGTTTTGGCATGCATGGCACATGCATGTGGTTTCTTGGTTATGATTTGTCATTAGCATGGAGAATGGCCGGGATTGATAATGGATTGCCCAGCCTTGCCATTTCCTAGATAGCCATGGTGATTGTGGGTTTACGTTCATTGCTTTGTTTTGGCTGGTTCTCATGTTTCCATAGCTTGGGTTGAGTTACTAGTCCTGGAAGCCCTGGTGAACAAATGCTCTGGAAGCCCTGTAACAACTTGGGTTGAGTAACTATTCCTGTAAGCCCTGGTTCGACAAACACTCTGGAAGCCCTTGGTGGGTTGAGTTACTAGTCCTGGAAGCCTTGGTGGAAAAACACTCTGGAAGCCCTATATAAGTTGTGCGTTGAGTTACTAGTTCTAGAAGCCTTGGTTGGACAAATGCTCTAGAAGCCCTATAAGGCTTGGACGGAGACCAATATGATGATGGTTTTGGTGATGTCTGACCGTGAGGAGGAATCAATCTTTGATGGGTTGAGGTGGATGGCCTCTGGAAGCCCTGGATGAGTTTTGATTGATGTGTTCTATGAGATCCCACATTCATGCTTGGAATATGGCACGAGTTTGAATGGTTGAAGAGAGATTTGGCTAAGTCATTCTATGGTCAAGTGGAACATGGTAGTACCATCTCCAGTTGTTTCATTGCATTCATTAATGAGAAATCCATTCCCTTTATTTTCATGTGGAAAGGAACTGATGTATTTATAGATTTGATGGCTAATATGTTTATTTTATTTTTGTTCCTATTATGTTGGTTATATGCACATTTCATGGCAACAGCTATGTATGGCTCTCAACATGTTTTTACTTGTATATGAATGGGTAATGTGTTTATGAGTTAATGGAGGATAATGCAAAAATGGCATGAGGGAACAATGGTTCATAGTGATTCTCACATAAATATGAGATCCCTACACTTAATTATGTTATTTACATTTGTAAGTTACATGTTGATGATATGTTTGACAAAATGCATGTCATGGCTAGTAGGGATCTAGTGATGATCTTGTTCATATTATTTCTTTTGCATCATTGTTTCCTTACATCCTTACTAACTCTAAGTGATCATTTCATTCTAGGCAGTGTCCCAGGCTCTGGGTCGAAAAAGGTGGCTCAAATCCCGAAATGCTAGCATTAATCGCCTGGGTAGTGTCTAGGAAGCATTATAAAGCACTTGGGCAGTGTCTAAGGAGCATTTTTCTTTAAGCTAACTCGCATGGGCAATGTCTAAGGAGCGTTACCCTGCCCTTAAGTCTCTCAAACAACAATGGGACCCAAGGATAGGTAGTCTGAGTGGCTAACTTGTCTCCTGAAGGTTATTTGGATGAAGTTGGATGACTGTAGGTGATGTTATGTCGATTCCATTTCCTTAAAGTCACCAAGGAGGTTGAATATTATCATAGTGGCCTCTCATCGCATGTTTACCCCAGTTGGTTGATTGCTTGAGTAGATGTGGGAGGAGGGTGTTACAAGTGCTTCACAACTGTGGTACTTGTGGGACAAAAAGGCACTCATTGAGAGCAAACATTAGTGTTAGGTCCCTATACTACTAATGTAACCCCTTATTTTTATTAGTGCAACCTCCTTATTGTATTCTTGTGCCCATATAGTCCCCATGTTGTTATTATTATTCCCCATAGAAGCCCACTATTGTTATTGTTGTGCCCCTACAATATTATCGTTATGTAGGCTCTAATTATATTAGGACCCCTCAGACTCCTGTATATAGAAAGGAGGTCTTGTCATTTGTATCATCCAAGAATTGTTCATTTGTGTAATGTAAAGCAGGTTTCCCCCTCGAAGAGGCTAATTTTTAAGTCAATGAACTATCTTTTTTATCTTTCTGTGAGTTGGCTTCATAACATTTGGTATCAGAGATTTGGATTATAGGGTTTTTCTGCTCCAAGCAGGTCTTCATGAAATTTACATTATAATGTTTTCACTATGATGTTTCAGAAGCTAAAAAGAAAAAACCCATTTGAGCTAAAATCGTTCTGAAGCTTGTGTTCAAATTTCAGATCTTGTCACACTATATTTTCAGAGATATGATCTAAGGAAGTTAGGGATTTTGCAAGCTCTAGAATTCCATCTCGAATAGGTCATCGTGGAATTTTTGCTATACTATTTTTTCTATGAAGGTTCAGAATTGGAAATGAAAACCCATTTGAGATAAAGTATTGGTGAAGCTCGGGCCCAAATTTTAGATCTTGTTTCGCTATATTTTCAGATATATGGTCCAAAACATTTAGGGTTTTTCCAAGCTCCCAAATTACATCCCAAACAAGTGACCTTGGGAAAATCATCATAACTTACTCTATGAGCACTAGATTGAAATTTCGTAAGAAGTTACATAAATAGGACGGGTGTTACTTATATTTGTATCATTTTCAGGTTCGAATGTCGAAACAGTGACACATGGCACTTCATACAAGTTCGATCTACTGAAAAAGTATATAATACGGTCATCTTGGGAGATTGGGCATAATTCTTTGTTGGATAATCCAATTTCGATAAGACTTGTTTCATTGGAAGGAGGAGGCAGACGGCTACTGTAGGTCATAACTCCAAACCTTGTAGATCCAAACTTGCAAAGATACAACAGATTCAAGATCGAGATCATAAAAGCAAGAAAAAGAATGACTCAAATCAAGAAAATAGAAACACCTAGTAATCAAAATTGGATGGGTGATTTGAAGAGTGCAATCAAAACTAAGATAAATAATTTTATCTATGTCATGGAAGTTGATATCGATAGTATGGAAGCATATTGGAAGAAAGGCATGGAAGATTTGAAGAAAGACATGGAAGCTTTGAATGAAGGTGGGACAAAGCTTGTACAAGAAAGGCCTCATAATGGCGAAAAGGTAGTAAAGGAAACTCATGATGAGAACAAAATCAATGTTAATCATGATTTCATAGAATCTAATGTTGGGTTGAAGACCCAGCGTATTCCAAATATAGATATGTGGAATTTTGATGTCAAGGATCCTATAACATGGATACTACAGATGGAGAAATATTTTGATCTACATAATGTGAAAAACACACAAAAGGTACATATTGCATCTTTATATTTAGAACCAAATCAGTTTGTTGGTATAGAGGGATTTTTTCTCGTAAACAACTTGTCACCCGGTCAATTTTCACAGAGGAAATGATAGCACATTATGAGGATACAAAGAGAAACACCTTTCTTTAGACAATTGATAAATCTCAAACAAAAGGGTTCAATGGTAGAGCACATTGAGGACTTCCAAAAATAAAATATAAGGGTAAGTGATATTCCAAAGAAGCATAGGATTGAAGTCTTTATAGGGACTTTAAATGATAATATCAAACATGAGGTTCTCCTTTGAGAACCTTATTCATTGGAGAAGGCATATAGGTCGGCAAGAAAAATTGAAAGAAAAATTATGGCAGCAAGGAAGCCTAGCACTCATAACTATAAATATGGAATTGTTGTTTCTCCTAGCCTTTCACCACCTACAAGGTTGGCACCAAAACAATTGGAAGAAAAAATAGCAAAAGGGATTTTTTACGATCGTGAGAGAAAATACACTAAAGGTCATAAGTGTGCTAAGAAGAAATTAATTTACATAGGCGAGGAAGAGGAGCAAGAAAAGGAACAAGAAATGTCAAAATAATAGGATATACACCAGGAACTAATCCCAAAGAAAGAAGAAATGAATTTGACCATATCTTGTAATGCATTGACAGGAATTACCAATCCTCAAACTCTCAAGATAGATGAGCATATCAAGAAGAAAAAGTTAATAGTTTTGATTTTTTTGGGTAGTATCCATAATTTTATTCATTGTAAGATAGCCAAGGAATTCGATTGCTTCCTATATCCAACCCCAAAGTGTCAAGTAATGGTTGAAAATGGAAGAAACATAAATTTCTCTGGAAAGCGCATTAATATCAAGCTATCCATGGGAGAATATGTCTTGAATAGTCCAATTCTTTCCATTCCAATGGGTGGTGCAGATGTTGTACTAAGAGTCCAATGGCTACAATCTTGGGGTACGATAGCTTTTAATTTTCAAGAACTTTTCTTGAAATTTTTTTGGGAAGGAAAGGAAGTTGAATTAATGGGTATCGCAAGTAAACCATGAAATATAATCATATCTAACAACATGAAAAAGCTTCTAAAGAAAAAACAACGGGGCATAATTGCACAATTATGTTCACTAGAGGTTCCCACATCGAAATCATCTATTTCTCCAGATCTCCAAAACATTTTGGACAATCATTCCAAGATATTTGAGACTCCCAAAGGCCTCCCACCTATTTGTGATCGTGATCATTTTATTCCTTTGATTCCAAGAAGTGTCCCCCAAACATCAGGCCTTATAGATATCCATATGCCCAAAAGTGTGAAATTGAACGTATGGCTGCAGAAATGCTAGAGGTTGGTATAATTCAACCTAGTCAAAGTTCTTTCTCTGCTCCAGTGGTATTGGTACACAAGAAGGATGGATCATGGCTTATGTTTCCAGATTATAGGGAGCTCAACAAGCTTACTATTAAATATAAATTTCTCATTCCTATGATTGATGAATTATTGGATGAATTACATGGAGAAATTTACTTTACCAAGTCGGATCTTCATTTAGGATATCATCAAATCAGAATGAAGATTGAAGACATTCCAAAAACAACATTTAGAACTCATGAGGGTCATTATGAATTTTTTGTGATGCCTTTTGGCCTTACCAATGCACCTTCTACTTTTCAAGATTTGATGAATTCTATTTTCAAACCCTTCCTTGGAAAATTTGTGTTAGTATTTTTTGATGATATACTAATCTACAAGAAGTCTTGGAAGGATTGTGTTAACATGTTGACAAGGTGCTCAAACTATTGGAGGAGAGATAATTATATGAAAAATATCCAAATGGTTCTTTGGAGTACAAGAGGTGGAATATTTGGATACTCAGTTAGCTCATAGCTCATCTTATCATCCTCAATCTGATGGGAAAACTAAGATAGTGAATAAAAGTTTGGAAGGATATCTTTGTTGCTTTGTATCTAATAAACAGACACAATGGGTCAAGTGGTTGCCTATGGCTGAATGGTGGTATAATACTTCCTTCCATACTGCAGCAAAAATGACCCCATTTATGGCACTTTATGGATATCATCCACTGTCCATGGCATCATCTTTAAAAGAAAAATTTAAGGTTCAAGAAGTGGAAGATCACATCAAGCATCAACAACATGTTCTCAACCTCTTAAAGGATAACCTCACTTTGGCACAAAATAGAATGAAACAACAGGTAGATCAACATCGCATCGAAAGAAGTTTTGATGTAGGTGATTGTGTATTTATATGACTACAACCATACAAACAAATGTCCCTAAGCAAGCTAAGGAGGATAATAAATTATCAACAAAGTATTATGGTCTGTATAAGGTGTTACAAAAGATTAGTACTATGGCATACAAATTGGAGCTTCCTCCATCTTCCTGAGTGCACCCAGTTTTCCATGTTTCATGCTTAAAGAAGGTTATAGGTGAGAAGATCCCAGTTCAAACAATATTGCCAGAACCTGACGAGTAAGGAAAAATCATATTGGAATCAGAAGCAATCACAAAAACAAGAAATCAACAGCTATGAAAACGATCAATTTTAGAGTATCTCATTAAGTAGAAGAACTTACCCACTAAAGATTCCACATGGGAGGATGAAAATTTTATACCGAAGCATCCATAACTACTCAAGCATTGAGGACAACTCTTTTTGAAGGAGAGGGCCATGTTAGGTCCCTATACTACTAGTGTAACCCCTTATTGTTATTAATGCAACCCCCTTATTGTATTATTGTGCCCATATAGTCCCCATGTTGTTATTATTATGCCCCATCAAAGCCCACAATTATTATTGGTGTGCCCCTACAATATTATTGTTATGTAGGCTCTGATTGTATTGGGACCCCTTAGCCTCCTATATACAGAAAGGAGGTCTTGTCATTTGTATCATCCAAGAACTGTTCATTTGTGTAATGTAAAGGAGGTTTCCCCTTGAAGAGGCTGATTTTTAAGTCGTTGATCTATCTTTTCTATCTTTTTGTGAGTTGGTTTCATAACAATTAACCTTTTGCATCTAACTTCAAAGCATGTTCAAGCAAAAAAACTAGAAACTGATGAGAGGGATTGTGCAGTTTTCATCAACAAGTAAGGGATATTGGTTGTGGGAACTATGCATTGCACAGTCCTAGCATCCAAGGGTGTAGCGCGAGGCTTGAGATTGTGCAATGCGTAGTTCAACCTAGGCTAAGACTGGGAGAGACTCTACATTGCATAGTCTCAGTGGCCAAGGTGACATGTTGAACCATGGAACTATGCAATCCATAGTTGGGCCAGTTTGTGCTATGCACTACGTAATTCCAAAGGCCAAGCTCCCAACTTGAGCCTTAGGATTGCGCAGTGCCCAACTGGGCAAGGCAAAATCTGGCCAAGAAAAGTGCAGATCTGCCTAGAGTAAGTGTGGAAAATGAGAAAAACTAAGTGACGATGTGATCTTGGGTGCATATATGACTAAGTATGAATAAATAAATGTATATCAAGTGCAGAAATTGAACAAATAGAAGGAAAATCAAGCATGTGAGGGGAGTCGCCACAACATAGGTCATCGGTGAAAAAACAAGAAAATTGATGCGACACTTGTGAAAGGAAAATGAAAACTTATAAAAACACTTCTACAACCTAAAATAAGTTGAAACGCCAATAACTATAAAGAGAAATAAGCAAAACAACACTCACACAAGTGAAACGAAAATGAAAAGCAGCAAAAGACGATAAAAGTGAAACTCACCCGGAAAAATGACGACGACCACATCAAAGGTTCTTTGATCTCCTCGAGAATGCTAGAGCTCCAAGATTGAATGTGAAAATGAGCTCTAGAGGCATCAATTAAATATATTTGAGAGAATTAGGGTTTATGACGCACATGCCTAAAATAAATGAAAAAGTGACACGATGGAAGTTTCTAAAAATAGTGAGTGTGCCTCCTTCAAGATACTAATAATGGATCCCTAATTTTTAGGGATGCTTTTTTTCTTTTTAGCCTTTCTTTTTTTCTTTTCCAAGAAAACTTGTCATGCACACTACTTGGAAGGATTGTGTAATTCTGGGGAACTAGGTAACTTCCCGACTCAGTGCACTGCGCAGTTTTTGAGCTCAGTGAGGTATTGCACAGTTTCTGGGCTCAGTACTGGGCTACCTTCCATGACTGCACAGTTTCTTATCTCAAGGATGACTGCTAGCCTAGACTATGCAAATCCAATCATCAAGGTTGACTGCCCTCAAGGATTGCTTAGCTTTTGGAGGCAAGCCCAGAATTGTTGTGTGACCGAGTGGGGAGGTTAGCTTATCAGTTAGAAAGATCAGTTAGGTGTGGAAACAAGAAATCACAATCACAAATGAAAAATATAAGCTGCAATCGAAGTATGAATACCTGAAAACAATACAAGGTAAGCTCTTGTGGATAGGAAGGAAGGCTCCAAAATCAAAGCATAGGAAAAATTTTGGAGGGTGGTTGTACTCGCTACAACATGTGGCTTTATGGTTTCGATAAATATATTCTTCATGATTGCCATAAACAAGTCACATTGTAGTTGAATTGGTATAGTGTTTGATTGCTTTATGAGTGATCACAGGTTTGAGTTTAATCGAGATAACTAAAAAAACAAATTGGCCTTGGAAGTGCATCCTATAGAACCCTTTGTCAAACCAGTGGAGTGCATTTTTCAAACACACGTTGGAAAAGTGCATTTTTGTAGACAATGGAACAAAAAGATTCGTTTTGTAGAAAAATTAACTTTTATAATGTTTTATGGGTTATTTTGAGGGCCAACTTGATTTTTTGAAACAGGGGAAATCACTAGAATTTTCTTGTGATTTAGAAGCGGACATGAAGAGTTATGAAGATAGGTTTTTGAGGGAAAAAGGGCTATTTTTTTTATGTCAAATATGGTGGGAATTATGAACAAGTACAAGAAAATGAGAAGATGCTACTGTTGAAGATTGAAGAACAACTAGTTGAATAAAAATGAGCATATTGACCTAGTTTGAAAGATTGTGAAAAGTGGTCCACTATGTTTTGGTGAAGAAGGTTGGTGCCTCAATCAAGTTGGAGCCTAAAAGTGGGTGTTGGCATAGTTATATGGTTGGAACCTCTAGCAAGTTGGTGTTTGCATATTTCCAGTGTTGGTGCCTCATTTAGGTTATAGCCTACAAAAAGTGGGTGTTTGCTCATCTTCGTGTGTTGGTGCCTCAAGCATGTTTGTGTCTGTAAATCTATTTTGGGGGTCGATGCCTCTAGTAGGTTAGTGCTTGAAAATTGATGTAGTTACTAAAAATTAAAGAAGATAAAATATTTTTGTTTTTCTCCCTCAAGGGTTTCATGTACATCCAGTGTTTTCATATGTTGATGATCTCTTTTGATGCACTATTATGTTTGCAATTATGATCAATTGTAAAATAATTTAAATTAGTTAAATTGGCCATTACACCAATTCAACCCCCCCACCCGGCCTCTCAATGTGATCATTATACGTATCAAAGTTGGTTCCTTCAAAAATAGTTAACACTGGAAGGTTGATCACAGGGAAGATGATTAGTCTTAGATCTTCAGGAAAGCCTTCTTAGTTTGATGGAACAAACTATGTTTTGTAGAAAATAAGAAAGGAAACCTACATCACGTCCTTGGGTATTGATGTATCAATAGTTGTAGAGAATGGTTTCCAAGCACATACTACTCCTCCTACTGATGCAGTTGGTAAATATCCCTATACATCTAATGTAACGGCAAAAGATGTCATCTTAAGCAGTTGATCAGATACTAAATTTGTCAAATTATTAATGCATTCCAAATTAGCTAAGTAACTATGGAGCAAGCACAAAGGTTTTTATGAGTGGGATCACAAAGTAAAGGAAGCCAATCTACAAATTTACAGAGGTTAGTTTTAAAGTTTGAAAATGGAAGAAGATGGAAATGTTGCTTCATATTTCCTTTGAGTATACACTATTGTCAACTCTATCATAGGTCTCAGTGAAGAATTCAAGGAAGTTGATATTCTTCGAAAAAGATTGATATCACTTCCTTCACAGTTCAATCCTAAAGTATCATCCCTTGAAGAGTTATATGACATGCCAAATTTAAGAATGGATATCCTTCATGGAACTCTTACTGCATATAAACTAAGGAAAAAAAGGACAAGACCAGACCTAGCGAATTCGCACTCAAAGCAACCAAGGAAGCAAGCACATAAATTAAGACTTTGTAAGAAGAAAAAATTGAATTTGTCAGAAAGCTAATGAAGGGTGCTAGAAATTTTAAAGGTAAGATTCCATTTAAATGTTTTGAATGTGGAAGAATAGGACAATATGCTTCTAAATGCCCTTATGTAAAAATGAATGATAATGATGATGTATTAAAATTCAAATCTAATGACTATAAAAGAAGAAATGTCAAAAAGAGAACCTTGTACTCCAAAGAAGATAGTCATTATGAAAGCGATGGAAGCATGTTTGATGATGAAAGAGGAGAAATATTATTCATAGATAAATAAGAAATTGAAGAAGAAGTAGATTATAAAGGAGAATTCATTAGTGCACTGGAAAACTAAAAACTCCAAGAAACATGGTAAGTAAGCTAGAACAACAATTGTAAGAATATGAAGATAAAGATCATGATGTAGACTCTATAATCTCTCTCAAAAATAAAATAGAAGAAACTAAGAGGATAAAGGAGATTTTATTAAAGCAGCGAATAGAAAATGAAGAACACTGTGAAAATCGAACAAGAAATTGTTCTTTTGAGAGAGGAATTATGATAGACCTCAGATAATCTCAATCAAAACTTGAAGTTCCCCAAAGGTTTTGAGTCTTTGGATCACATCCTTAGCCTATATATATCTAATCTCATCAAAACAGATCTCAGTTATCAGGAAGATCACGAGACATCCAAAGATGAAGCACTCTGAAGGACACCATATGGAGAACTGCCTAAGAATACTTTCATAAAATCCATCAGCAATTCAATTGAAGATATCAATCAAGTAAAGGACTAGCATCAACATGTTTTCTTCTAAGGTGACACACAAAAAGGAATGAAGGATTAGCAAGTTACAATTAGCTCAAGAAAAGGAAGAATCCAAGATGTAGGTATAAGGACCATTATGATATAAAATCTTCTTTAGAGATCTACAAGCAGCAATGAAATAGGAGCCAAAGATTAGCCAAGAGATGAATCTCTTCCAAGAAATAAGTTTAGAAGAAATGTTTTTTTCGGGCCAGGAGGCAACTCCTCAAAAATGAGATTGTATTATTCTTTTAGGTTGTCCATTATTATATACAACAGGGAGTGACTATTCAATTTCATCTCCCGATAACTCTCCATTTCCTCGATTATATATTTACACTAATTTATAGTTGTTCACCCAATCCCTATGATTAGGTGTCAACATTCCCCCCCTTAATATGAAGGGATGTTGGTGAGTCCAAGCATCGTTCTAAATATTTCAAGATTTTCTCTTCCAAGCGCTTTGGTGAAGATGTCTATGATCTACTCAGTAGTGGAACAATGGTGAAGATGGATAGTTTTGGCCTCAACATGATGCCAAATCAAATGATATTATGTATTGATGTGCTTTGCTTAATCATGGAACTTTGGGTTCTTGGCCAAATTTATTGCCAAGGTATTGTCAATCATGAGCAAAGTCGATTGTACTTGTTTTACCTGCAAATCTTCCACAATTTTCCTGAGCCACACAATTTTTTTTGTTGTCTCAGCTGCTGGCACATATTTCGCCTGTGTTGTGGAATCTCCTACAACTGATTGTTTGTGTGATCTCTAGGAGACAGCTCCTGATCCAAGACTCATAGCATAACCCGAAGTAGATACCCCAGTTTCTTTGTCTCTGTCAAAGTCTGAATCGGAGTATCCAATCAAGCTGAAGTCGACCACCCGTGTATACTTGAGTCCAAAGTCTTGAGTTCCCTTCAAGTACTTTAGAACTCTTTTAGCAGCAAACCAATGTCACTCAGAAGGCTTTTTCATGAACCTGGAGAGGATTCCAACAACAAACGAAATGTCTGGTCTGGTAATAGTCAAGTAGTTGAGACTTCCTACAAGTTGTCTATACTTTGTTGCATCCTCAAATTCTTTTCCTTCAATGGATGTAAGCTTTAAGTTTTGTTCCATTGGATTAGCCAGAGGATTGCATTTAGTCATGCCAAACCTGTTCAACAGATCTCCAATGTACATTTTTGAGAAAGGAATATAGACTTTGAATGTTGAGTTACTTCAATACCAATATAGTAATGAACATAGCCCAAATTAGTTATTTCAAAACCTTTCCTCAATTCCTTTTTTATGGATGCAATGTAGCTCCCATTGTTCCTTGTCATAAAAAGATCATCTACATATACCACAAGATATACAATTGTTTTCCCAACCTTCTTAACAAACAAAGTTGCATCATCAAGATCATAATGTTTGAAATTGAGTTTCAGAAGATGCTCAGTTAGTTTTTCATACCAAGATTGTGATGCTTGTTTGAGGCCATACGAGGATTTCACAAGTTTGCATACTTTATGTTCATGTCTTTTCATAACAAATCCTTCTCAGCTAGGACATAGAAACATTCTCTTTTAGATCTCCATTCAAGAAAGAATTTTTTACATCCATTTGATGGACTTTCCAACTGTTCTACGCTGCTAGGGCAAAGAGTGTTTGGATGGTAGCCCATTTTGCTGTGGGGGCAAAAGTCTCCTCATAATCGACCCCTTCCTTATTTGCAAAACCTTTTGCCACAAGCCTATCTTTGTGCTTGTCAAGTGAGCCATCAGCTTTATACTTGTTCTTGTAGACCCACTTGCAGCCAATTGGTTTGGTTCCCAATGGAGGATCAACTAGCTTCCAAGTGACATTCTTTATCAAGGAATCATATTCCTTTTGCATTGCTTCTTTCCATTCATCATGAGAAGCAGCTTCTTTGAAGGAAGTTGGTTCAAAATCTGTAGAAAAATTCAATTCACAATCATAAGAAACATCCATATCAATAGGCATATCATAGTCATCTACATGACCTCCATTTTGTTGGGTTGAATTTCTAGTTCCTATCTTTCCAACCTCATCAGGATGAAAACTTTGAAAAGTCTTTGTCAGCCACTTTGGGGGACCTTTCGGAGATGGTCCAGGCTGCTCCATTGATTGAGTTGGGACTGAATCAAGATTGAGCCTCCCAATTCTGTCAATCACATCACTCAAAGTATCATCCTTTGTTGGAGTTTCATGCGGGGGAGAGAGTGCTTCAGAAGAATATTCCACAGGTTGATCTAGTATAGGAATCCCCCCTTCAAGATATGGAATCTGATCATCAAATTCTTGAAATTTTTTTGCATTTGCGAATCTATCCAAGCAATCAAGTTGTCGCTCAACAACATTGTCAGTTTTGGATGATTCAAGAAAGATTACATCTCTAGATACAACAAACTTTTTATTGACTTTATCATAGAGACGGTATGCTTTGGAGGTGTTTGAATACCCCAGGAAGATACACTTACGACTTCTTGCACCAAGTTTATTTCTATGTACCTTTGGTATCAAGGCATAGCAGGTGGAACCAAAGACCCTGAGATGCTTTAATGAAGGAATGTTCCCATACCACATTTCATAGGGAGTCTTGTTTCTGATAGCATTAGATGGACATCTATTCTTTATATATGCAACACATAGAACAACCTCAGCCCAAAACATTATTTTTACATTTTTGAAGAAGAGCATGGAGCATACCATATTTAAGATTGTCCTATTCATTCTTTCAGCTACACCATTTTGTTGGGGATTATAAGGCACAGTTTTTTGATGTTTGATCCCATGTTGGTGAAGATAGTTTTCAAATTCATTTGATGTGTATTCTTTTCCATTATCAGTGTGAATAGACCCAATATGAGATTGTGCATATTTTTCAATCCATTTATGATAGTTCTTGAATTTTTGAATAGCATCAAATTTGTTCTTCAATAAATAAACCCAACACATTCTGGTGTAGCCATCAATAAATGTCATGATATATTTATTTCCATTTGCAGAAGGAACAGGCATTGGAACACATAAATCTGAATGAATAAGTTCAAGCTTCCTATGTGCTCTTGAATGTGAGTCATGAAATGACTGTTTGCTATGCTTTCCTAGAATGCAAGCATCACATTGCTTAAGTTTCTAGGAATTGTAGGCAAACCAGCAACACCATTTTTCTTCAATAAACGGAGACTGTCATAGTTTAAATGTCCAAATCTAGCATGCCATAATAAACTTGATGGAAGTGTACCTTCTTCATGATGAGAAGTATATGAGAAATGTTGTGCATGAGCAGAGGTTCCTTGCAATTTGAGAAGCCTTTCTTCTTCTATTCCCCTCATGACAAGTGAGTGGTCAGAT
>APFE030579217.1:0-25421 GCA_000404065.3 Pinus taeda
ATGTATCCCGGGGAAAGCATCTCGCTAAAAACCCCAACTATCTGTATATTAATGATTGAGTCATGTCACATTACACAGTATAATACTTCTCACAAGTATCTCCACCTCTGTTACACACAATACAGCTCAGATCTGAACCAATCACTGGCTCAAATCTCCTTCGTTGCTTGCCTGCCTCCGCTGCTCAATACCTGCTCAAGAACTGATGATAATTCCAATGAAACCACGTATTTATTTGGCCAAATCACGTGAGCACAATCTACAATGTGGGAAAATACGTGGGAAAACTCATTGGCATACTCAATCCCTTGATTGTGCAAGATCTGATGCACAACTATAGTCACAACTGATAGCAATCTGATTCTCTAACACCTGTCCCTGATGAACTGAACATGCACTGACATGCAACTGAGTTAACTGATGTATTCATTAGTTGTATTATGAGTTAATAACTTGTGAATTAATTAATAACTATTTCACCCAACTCATCTCTAGTCTATTTGCCAGTTAGACTAAATACAACCAGTTTAACAAAGCTAAACTGAACACAACTCCATCAACTGCACCTCCAGTCCACTAAACTCAACTCACTTGAGTTCTAACTGAAGTCCTGCATGCAAATATTAGTCATCCCATAGGTAACCACGTATTTCCTTCTGGGACCTGCATGTACCACATCCGTATCTCATCCTGAAGTGCTTCAAGAGAATAAGACAAAGTTTATAGTCTAAATATTATTATGAGCTAATAATATTTGACTGTTCTATATTTAGACTGAGCAGTCACTCCGCTGTGGTCTAAAAATAGAAGTCCATCTATTTTTTCCAACTTGAGCAATCATCCATAAACAGCAACCTGCAATCCATAGACATGATCCATATGTCTAAAAATAGACATAGTCTAAAAATAGACTTGCGCCAAAAATAGCCTGCGGGCCCACTTAGTGAAGGCGACTCTTTTCACTAAGCTCCATAATCTTGTTGCAATCTCAACACTCCCTCTCGACAAGATATGGATTATCAGCAACCCCTATCCTGCCTCGGTGGTACTCGAATTTTCTCCTGGTGAGAGCCTTCGTCATAATATCAGCATCCTGATCCTCCATTGGAATGTACGAAAGTAACATGATCCTCCGCTGCACACAATCTCTGATATGATGGTACCTGATGCCAATACTGCCATATACTCGGCCTCTTGAGCTCCCTGCCCAATCTGCATCCATGAAGCGACATAGCTTCACCTCATCCAATCCATATCCCGATGTGCCTCTCTTGAGCCTGCACACATGCGACTCCACCAACTGCTGGTAACTAGTGGCATCCACTACCTCCGCTGAAGTAGCATCCTCCTTCCTCCATACTCTAAGAAGGAATGCAGTCTTCACATCCAATTGATGAATGTGCCACCCCATCTGCACCTCTTTGTAGATCCATCTCGAATCTACCACTGATTTCCCTTCCGGTCTAGGAACAATCTCCCATGCACTGTTTATGACAATAGCATCATACTCTTCCACCATGGCATCTACCCATGCGGGATCCTCCACAGCTTCCTCGAAAGAGGATGGATCAGTCACAACAAACTTGCTCATAAGAGCCATGTATCCAGTGTACCGATCAGGTGACTGTCTCTGCCTGCGTTGGGCTGTAGGTGGTCCTACAACTTTCTCTGCATCTTGAGCCAGTCGCTCAGCTTCTGTCGAGTGCTTTCGCCCTCTGATGGTTGGCGCTGCATGAGTGGTCTCTTTCACTCCATGAACCTCGTCCTGTGGCTGATCCACGTCCTGAAGCTCATCCTTAGGAACTAATAGCTCCTCATCTGCATGCAAGTGTAGCTCCCTCTCAAGCGAACACTTCATGGCTTTCTCTCCTGAAATTTTATATCCCGTCGCACAACAGTTTTACCACTGTCTGGCAAATACACACGATAGTTGTGGGGCGTATCAGTGTACCCCACAAATATCCCAACCTCTGCAGTCGACTCCAACTTCTTTCTGGCATCCTTCGTCACATGCATGTAAATGTTAGCACCAAAAATCCTCAAATGAGAAAGATCAGGCTTCTTACCAGAATAAGTCTCCTCAGGTGTACTCATGCCAAGTATCCTATGAAGACAACGGTTATGCACATAAACTGCTGTATTGCATGCTTCCGCCCACAAGTGAAGGGGTAGGCCCTAATCATGCAACATTGCCCGTGCAGCACCCACAATCGTTTTGTTCTTCCACTCAGCTACCCCGTTCTCCTATGGGTTATGGGGAGCTATGAGCTCTCTACGAATCCCTTCTGCCTTGCAGAAATCCTTGAACTCGTCCGAGATGTATTCACCACCATTATCGCTCCTAAGAGCCTTCACCTTCTTCCCCGACTCCTTCTCGAACAGTGCTTTGAATTCACAGAACTTTGAATATGTCTCGCTCTTCTTCTGCATGAAGAAGATCCAGCACTTACGAGAGAAATCATCAACAAAAATCACATAATACTTGTGTTTTGTTGTCGTAGCAACTGAGAAAGGTCCACACACGTCTGTGTGAATTATCTCAAGGATGGTCGTGGCGCGACTATCCTTCTCGTGAAAGGTGGCTTTCAAAAACTTCCCCAAAGTACACCCCTTGCACTGATCTGACTGCGCAAGTGTGCCTTTAGGAAGCCCTGTAGTGATCTGCTGCAGTATCTTCAAGGATCCATGGTGAAGGTGACCCAATCTCCTGTGCCACAACTCGCCATCATCCCGGCTCACCAATCCTTCTGCCTTGCCTGCCATAGCTGCGCATCCATCTACATGCAACTGATAAAGATTCCTCACTCGAACCCCTATCTTCCGGGTCTTACCAGTTGTCTTGCTGCGCAGGAAGGCCTTTCCCTCGCTGAAAACAACATCATACCCCTTATCTTCTAACATCGCCACTGAGATGAGATTCTTCTTCAATCCTGGAACATGCATGACTTCCTTCAATACAAAGGGTTTACCAGACTCCCTCTCAAAGGAAATGGTACCGATACCAGTCGCACTGTATCTACCATCATCGCCCATCTCGATGTGCACTCCAAGATCTTTGTCCTCCAGATCAGAGAACAAATCTCTATCTCCTGTCATGTGAAAAGACGCACCACTGTCCAAGAACCACACTGATCCCATCACACTTGAGACCAAGCATGCGATCAATGAAAAATCAAGCTCAAACTGAGAAGCTAAGGCCTCTCCCCCTGCAGATCCAGCAGCTTGCTTGTTCTTCTTCTTCTGCGGACAATTTGTGGCATAGTGTCCGTGTTGGTGACAGTGAAAACACTTCACCTTGGACATATCCTTCTTCTTGCCTTTCGCACCAGACTGAAAAGCTTTCTTGCTCTTCCCTTTCTTTGCTTTGGCAGCCAAAGCACAATTCTCTTCATCAGCTCCCTTTGACGAAGATCCGTCCCTGGTACTCCGCCTGATCTCCTTCTGCACAAGATCTGACCATAGTCTTTCCCATCCTGGCAACTTCTCCCGACCATTGACAGAGTCCTGATAGGAATGCCAACTCTTCGGAAGACCAAGGAGAGCCAAGCTCACCAAGTCCTCATCATCAACAGTAACCCCCACACTTTCCAGCTCATCTCGACACTGAGTGAACTTCGTGAGATACTTGGAAATACTGTCACCCTTCTCGCATTTGATGTTTCTGAGTTTATCTTTGAACACCAGCTTCCTCTGATCACTCTTGCTTTGGAATAATTCTGTTAATGATTTCCACATCAAATATGGAGTAGCCTTTCCATGGAGGCTGGACACAATGTGATCCTTCACGCCCTCCAACAGAATCCTTCAACATTTTGCAATCTTCTTTTGCCAAGCATAAGCTTGAGTAGCATCAGTAGGCTTTGGGATATCCGTATCTATGAACTCCTTCAGCCCGTTATCATCCAATACTGCCTCCATCCTGTCCTTCCATGCAATATAGTTTGAGTTGCCCTCAAGAGCATACTCTAATCGCAATCCATTGAAAGACATTGCTGTGTTGTCACCAAGAAAACACTGCTGCAAATTCGAATTCCACCAGCAACCAACTCAACTGCTTCCGATCTAAAATTCGTGAGAACACAATATTTCTTGTACAGAGATCGACTGTATGGGCATTCACCAGATATCTCACCTTCCAAAAGAAGGATGAATCCAGAGGCTACCTGGCCCGATTACAGACTCTGCCTGAAGAAATAGAATGTAAACACTTCCTGAATAGTAGATCAGATGATCAACGCTCTGATACCATGTAGAGATTTTGAATAATTTAACACATATTCAATGGAGATTATCCTGATCATGTACTATTGCGGAAAACATACACAATACATAAGCTCCTCTACGTTGATCATCAATATAGCAGCATCAATAACAATTAAAACATCAAGAGCATTCACACATTAACACAGTATGTATCCCAGGGAAAGCATCTCGCTAAAAACCCCAACTATCTGTATATTAATGATTGAGTCATGTAACATTACAAAGTACAATGCTTATCACAAGAAATCCAGTACCAGTTCCACCTGTTACACACAATACAGCTCAGATCTGAATCAATCACTGGCTCAAATCTCTTCCGCTGCTTGCCTGCCTCCGCTGCTCAATACCTGCACAAGAACGGGTGATAATTCCAAGGCAACCACGTCTTTCCTTGGCTTAATCACGTGAGCACAAGCTACAATGTGGGAAAACTCATTGGCATACTCAATTCCCTGATTTGTGCAAGATCTGGTGCACAACTATAGTCACAACTGATAGCAATCTGATTCTCTAACACCTGTCCCTGCTGAACTGAACATGCACTGACATGCAACTGAGTTAACTGATGTTTTCATTAGTTGTATTATGAGTTAATAACTTGTGAATTAATTAATAACTAATTCACCCAACTCATCTCTAGTCTATTCGCCAGTTAGACTAAATACAACCAGTTTAACAAAGCTAAACTGAACACAACTTCATCAACTGCACCTCCAGTCCACTAAACTCAACTCACTTGAGTTCTAACTGAAGTCATGCATGAAAATATTCAACTAACCCATAAGAACCACGTATTTCCTTCATGCAATTGCATGTGCCACATCCGTAGCTCGAACTGAAGTGCTCCAAGAGAATAAGACAAAGTTTATAGTCCAAATATTTTTGTGAGATAATAATATTTGACTTTTCTATTTTTGACAGCCAGTCTAAAAATAGACTTGATCACTCACACTGTGATCACTCACACTTTCATCAAATATAGAAGTCCATCTATTTTTCCAACTTGATCAATCATCCATAAACAGCAACCTGCAATCCATAGACATGATCCATATGTCTAAAAATAGACATAGTCTAAAAATAGACTTGCGCCAAAAATAGCCTGCGGGCCCACTTAGTGAAGGCGACTCTTTTCACTAAGCTCCATCATCTTGTTGAAATCTCAACAGAAACACCCACATTTAGTGGCGAAGGTGGTCTTACTTCTATCCTCCGGTATGATCTTGATCTGATGGTCTCTTGAGAACCCATCAGTAAATGAGTAAACCTCCTGACCTCCAACATTTTCCAGTACTTCGTCTATGAATGGCGTAGGAAATGGACCATGGACACAAACATCATTTAACTTCCTTAAGTCTACACATATCTGAATTTTTCCCTACATTTTCTTCTCCTTAACCACCATGGGACTAAACTAATCTGATTATTCAACAGGTTCGATAATCCCTACTGCAAGCATCTTATCCAATTTAGTGTGTACTTTTTCCTTATATTTAGGATTGAATTGATAGGGGCACTATTTTACTGGATTCACATCCAACTTTAAAGTGATCTTCATGACACCCAGATCCCCTACTATCCCTTTCAAATCAAAGAACTTGGTGGGAAACAAGTCCTGAGACTCCCATAGTATCTCCACAACTTTTTCCATTGTATCTTCGTCCCAATAATCGCCTATGTTTGCAAACTTCGGTTGTGCTTCTGATCCAATATTCACCTACTTGGTCTTCAAAGGCTGTGAGATATCAGGGACTTCCGCTTGAGGCCTTGCCACTGCACACTATCCTTCTAACTCTTGAATATTGATATTCCTAGGATGTTCTTCACCTTCCTCAGTGATCACATTGTAACATTCCAATGCATGGCATAGCTGTGTGCTCCAATCTTGTTGTACCCATGCAATAGGTTCTTTAGGCATTCAGAATATTGCATCTTTGATCTCTTGTAATGCTTCATCAATACATTCAAATCCATATTCAAAGTTAAATGTTAATAGAAAAATTTCCTTTAGGATATCCCATTTTGCAGTTCCATGTCGCAACTCCGTTTCCAGATACCAGTTCATAGGAATCATATCCAAAGTGTGGAAAAATATATGAACCCATTTTGGTTGTGGTTGTTCTCCCCAAGCTTTCGTCTATCGAGCCAAATTCTCACACAGATCATCCTTCTTTGTGTATTTCTGCATATTGCAGGTATTGGCATACCAAAACCGTAGTTTCATCATCCATCGGTATTCCTTCCAGTGTGCAAAGTTGTTCTTATGTGTAACCCACCATCTGGCAGGTGTAGCTCTCAACACAAGGTTTAATGCCTGGAACTGATGTTCCTTTGGTACATCCCTTTCAAATTTATCCAGAAATAAATTGACATCTTCTAAACCATCATAATGCAGTAAATTGCATACCTCAGTGGATACACATCACAACAACTTTGTAAGCCTGTTGCATTGCGGTGACGATACCTCATGCAACCTATCCTTTCAATGTTCGAGCTCCTCATTTGAATCTAAATTACAGGAGCTATCCTTCTACCATGTAATTCTCCATTCGTCGTAGGTTTGAACCAATCCTCATCTTGCGCAATTAGCTTATAGATATGCTCAATATCATCATCCTCCTCATAATTGTGGATTGGTTTAGTATACCATGCACCTTCGGCTGAGTCTAATGGTACAATAACCCTTAACTATTTCTTTTCGAATTTCATATTTCACTTCTTTAGATTGATAATTGCATTCATATCAAATACCCAATTGATTCCAAGCAGTGCTGGATATGGGTTACTGTCGTCTACTATTTTGATCACTTCAAAATCGGTTATGGCATGTGCCCCTTCAATATCCACAATCACTTCATGTAGGCATTGTTAGTGTCCTTTAGTAAATATTATCAAATTTACTCTTTTCATACTATTAATAGAGTCTTTGATCAAATTATTATGTTTTGAAATAAAATTTGGCATATTTTGGTTGTCAAAAAGGTCCCAAGTCATTGTCTAGGTATAATGCTACTCTAATGCCATGGTCATAAAGGTCCATAAATCAGTGTCATGAGTCTTTGAGTCACCAAGTTCACTTTTTCCTTTATTAGAGGGTCATCCTTAAAGAAACTGAAAGAGAGAGTCATGGTGTCATAAGGTTGATCATGAAGGTGTCATGAATGTCTTATTGGTCTTGTTTTGTTGGTGTGTGATCATCATATCTCCATTTAGGGTCATATCATTCATCATCCAAAATTAGCAAGGTGTCATGAGAGTTAGAAAGTTAGGAAATAATTTTTTTCAAAAAAAAATCAAAGGTACATTGATGTCACAAGGAAATATATATTTCCTATTAAGGAAAGATGTTGCACTACAAGTCACATCACCAAGGCATCCAATCAAAGTACATATGATGTCATTCCACTATCTAAGCTAAAAATCGAATTCTTGAATGATAAAGGAGTAATCAAGCATATCAAACACTTGATTCTATCTTTCCAATCTTCCAAGAGCTCCTCTCCATCATTTTTGTTCATGTCATGGCTATCACAAGGTCAAAATTCTCCATTGCTGCTATTCTCATTCAATTGTGGCACTTTTGGAGGTCCTGCTGCATTTCTGGCCAACTTGCTGTGCTTTTGACTTGGAGGGTAAAAGGGACCACAAACAACTCAATTCTTTCATCAAATTTCTTTCACAACCTCTTTACACCAGTAGGTGAAGCTCTACAAACCTTGCATGTTAATTTTTCCCTCATAAAATCATCAAAATTGCATGCCTAGGGTTTATGTTGTGCTTTTGCTAGTTTCTCATCCCTATTGTCATTTGATTGTTTTCCAGACAAATTTCCTAGTTTCTAAGTGTAGACATCCCTAATTTCCCTAATACACATTCCCCATCACTCTCCATATTCAAATCCCTTCATCCCATCATTTTTCTCCTCAACCTTAACTACTCGCCACGCTTCTAGCCAAGGACTATTTTTTTTCATTTTTCACCCCTTTTCCTCATCCATTCTCAGAAATTCCACTTCCCTCCTCTTCCTAACACTCATACCCATCTCCAAAAATTTTAGTACAAATTATTTCACTCCCCTTCCCCTTCATTTTTCTCCCCCAACTCCCTGTTTTGTAGCCTCATTCCCTTTCCCTTTTGTATTTGAAACTAGGGTTTCTTATCAAAATCAAAGTCAAAACATGGTGAAAACTAATGACAGAAGATGGTTCAAGGGAGGAGAGATCTCTAGACATCAACCAACACATATGCAAGAGATAAATGCATCAGATTTCATTAAAAGGTCATTTCAGCAGGCAGGATTCCTAAGGTTTTGTAGGAAAGTGCAAGATGAGGGTCATGTTGGGCTAATTTATTGACTAAATTAACACAAGTATTTAATTATCAATCTGGGTTTGTAAAACTTGGAGGCAAATCCACTGTATATGGACATCAGGTATAATCAAGTTTAGAAGATAAAATTTAAAAACTAAAGAAGTGCATATTACAAATATAGCCTACACTAATAATTTCAATTCACCTTGCAATGAAGGAAAGTTGAAAAGGTTCTTAACTTAAGAGGTCCAATTCTTCCTCAATTATTACTTGATCAATAGAAATTAGAAACCATGAGCTCTCAATAGCTTAAGATGGACAAATCATCAATGAAGGGAGGCTCTTAACTTAAGATACCTTTGGTATTTCCCATCATAATTTATTCACCATAATTCTATCAATTGAAGATTGAAAATTCTTAAGAGAAACTACTTGCATGTAATCAAGGAAAAACCTAGTTTCAATCCACCAAATTAACAGAAGGAGTGTTCAAATTGAACACCTTGGTATTCCATATTACTAAAGTGATGAACAAACTAAGATTCAATAAAATAAGTCATCACACATCAACCATAAACCAATCTGAAGCAAAGCACATAAACAAGTTCTCAAATAACCAAATTATGGAAAATTAAACTAGTCTAACAAAGAAGTGTACTTAGCTTGGAGTGGGGGCCCTCCACCCTTGCCTTGCACACTTGAATAAATCTCAACTACAGCAACTTTAGTAAATCAACCAAGCATGAAAAAAAAATTGAAATGAAAGCAGGTTCCTCAAATTAGCTCTCAACTCCAATTATACAAAGGTTACATACAAATTTCATTACAAAAGCCATCAAAGTCTTGGCTTTAAATAGAGGTTTAATGAAACAAACTGATCTATATTATCTCTAACACTCATATCTACTGATATCCACCTATCTAAGTCGAACTCATCCAATTCATCCCAAGAAATATGGTCAATCCCATAAAATCTCAAAACTGCCCTATTTCCTAGGGATTTTCTAGTGACTAGTCATGTTTGACTAGCCTTGATCGGGCCTAATAAAGCTTGTTCTGGCCGAACCAAGTGGAGTTAGCTTAGTCCTAGTTCCCAAGCTATCCATCCATGCATCAAACTCGAGCCCAAGTGTCCTGCAAACATGTCATCCACATAGCTATTACGGGAATTTCTGATTCAGTCCAAAATTGCACTTGAAACTCAATTTTCATAAAAACTTCTAGAAGTTGAAAAATTAAAATTAAACACATGAATATGCATAAAATACATCAAAATGAGATGGATGTGATGGAAAATGGATGGAAAATATAAGGATTAAGTAGGTTTCCCTAAGCAAAAATAGACCAAAACTGAGGACCAACACTATTAATGAACGAAATTTCTCTCTCATAAGGAAAGATTGGTTGAGTTTTCCCCTTGTGGGTTTTACCTTGTCGTGAGCCTAATTTCAGGGGTCTCTTGTCTTTTGTTTACTGTTTATTGTGATATCTATTGGTTTATTGTAGAAAGTGAATGGTTGAAGTTTTGAACGTGTAACTACATAATGATTGGAATGCTATAAGAAGTCAAATTGTATCATTGGAAGTAATTATCAATTTCGAAAAACTATACTAGTCTTGATTGCACTAGAAAATCAACGCAAATGTCATGGTAAAAGGTGTAGCAACAATGAGGAATTCCACATTCTAAGCATATAGATGTAAGGAGGGAGAAATGATAGATGCATGAGTTACCCTCACCTTTTTTTTCAACCTCTTTTATTGTCTTTTTTCCTTTTCTTGATTTTTCTTTGTATTACTACCTAAAGCTCTAAGAAATGAGAGCATGATGTGTATGATGTATAACAGTGGTTGCTCCCTTAAAGGTGGGACAATTCATCATTCACCAGGGGTTGGAACGTGAAATTTTTCCTTTTAATGATGTAATAGGTCAAATTTGGCCCCAATAACTAGGTGATGGCTATAATGATAAGGAGTAGAACTCATGCTTGGCTTTTTTCCCACATGTTAATATTAATGTCTAAACCATCTTTTGCATTTTATAATTTTATTTCTTTTGTTTATTGCTTGTGGCCATAATATGATTTTACTTTTCTTTTAGTTGCATCAACTTCCAGGGAAAAGTTTTGAGGCCTTACCCAAATATGTGGCCAAGAGGAGGGGGTATGCCATTGCCTCGTGGACTCGGAGAAGGAAAATAGTGAATAGGGCTTGTAATGTGCGGAGGGAAGTGATAAATATGGAATGGGAAAATGGAACCACACTACCAAAATTGGGATTTCCCAAGTAGTTCCCATCCTAAATCCATGGGCCAAATGGGGGAGGTCCCACTGGACCAGGATTGAATATTAACCCTTATTTAAGGTGAGGGAGCAAAACCACAGTAAAAACCCTACCTCCTTCCAAGTCACCCAATAATCCATGCCAAATGCCCAAATGAAAAACAATCATAAGCACCTTATTGCATAATTAATAACGTACATTTTGTATTGAATTTCCCACCTTCTAATATGTGCTCTTAACAAATGGGTGAGGAAACTTATGGAGGATGCAGGTGGCAAAGATAGAGTGGCATGTCACATTTGCTATAATGTTGTTATCAAGTGTCACTAGCTGCTAGCGAGAAGAAGATGGTTAGGAGAAAAGTTCTCCTAGACTTACCCACTTTTGGTGGGTAACATCTGACTCCAACTAGGACATGAACTCACCATAGGGTGCATGATCCATGTACTTGAGTGGGGAGGTCATGAAAATTTTAACAATCTCCTAGAACAAAGACCTGTATCTTGCACATCACAGTACAACTATTAGAAGCATGTGCACTAGACGTACTTTTATCATCCATGTTTTCAATCAAGTAATAAAAATATACATAAAACTAAATCTATTTTAAGTGCAAGTCTAATCTAAATGCAATCTATTCTAACATGAGAACATCATATACCAATAGTAGCTATGGAAAAATTAATATGCAATACACCTACACTGCCATGCAATGTGAGCATTATTAGCTAAGTATAATCATAAAACCAATGTAACCAACATATTATAAGATAAATATAATACCCATTTTCCTTATGATCTATAATGAGATAAATCTAAGAGTAATAATAACAATAATCATGTGCAGAATCACAAGGGTCGGAGGTGGGAAAATAAGAGAACCATACATCATGGAAGGGAATTGTGTATGAAGGGAATGAGTCCAACTTGCACCATAAAATCATTTCTTGTAAACTGGGAATGGAGGATCCAAGTATCAAGCTCATGAACTCCTTTTCAAGAGCCTCCTTAGTGGTGACATGCTTCATGGTTGCCTTAGGGGGCACAATGAGGAAAATGAGTTGATGGTTGGAACAAAGGATCCCAATAAGTAGGATGTTCATTACAAGGGTCATATTGAAAAGGGGAAACCAACACAGGGTAATTAGTGATAGAAGGGCTCAATGATGACTCCTTTTGATCACGAGGGAATAAGGAGAGACAAGGTCTCTTTAACATCATCGTCGATGTCAAAGATGGGACCTTTGCCAAAACGATGACTATTGACCTCCCATTTCTCTTTGTCAATATGCATGTTATCCTTTAATTCCAATTACTTGGGAATACATAGGATCCCCTCCTTAAGGTGCTCATGAGGCTCATCAACCATTGTGTGGCTAGCATGAAATTCACGTCCCAAGGATTCATTTTTTTAATGCATGTTTTCAATATTATCAGCAATAACATCCTTAATAAAGGTGGGGCTAACCTCAACTTCACTTTCCATAGTTCCATTTTCATCATTAGTCTCGTAAATTTGATCATCCTCAAAATTATGGTTGCTTCCATCCCAGTTCCCCTCATTTATATGAAATAATTCACAAATTTTAACTTCTAGGGAATTAATGGGATCCCCATTTTCAAGATATTTAGAGAGTACATCATCATATATCACTTCTTGTTCCAAAGATCCACCTTCATCATGTTCTTCAACATGGATAAGGGGCTTCATAGATCTTTCCTCTTCTTTGCTATCGTATTTAATTCCCCAATATACTGCCCAAAATTCTTCCATATATCCTTCATATGCTTGATGATCTTCTATATTTGTGGATTCTTTAGGATCATCCTAATCCTACTCTAGTGTATCCATCTCTAACACTTTTTATGGATTCTTTGTATTTCATAAAGATGAAGATAAAATTATCTAATGACCAAGATGTTGCATGCATCTTCATTAGTCATGAATTGTGACCTCCAATATCGAAAAGAAAAGAAAAAAATCAATTAGAACTTCAAAAAAAGTAGTGTTGGTAGGGTCATAGAGATCATTGATTTGACACATTCCAAGAGACTCGATGAATAATTTCACCAAAGTACTTGGTGACTAATGCCCTCTCTTGAAACATATGAGACTAATTTAGTTATATGATCAAGTACAAATAATGGATTACCATTGAATTTTGGGATATCACGGAATATATCACACAACCTCCAAGGAGCCATTCTTTTGAATTTTGCATAATAATAAAGAGTAGAATCACCAAGGTGAATTTAAAATGCCTTGAAGAATTCTTGCTTCACCCTACAATCATTTTAAATTTTAAAGTTCAATGAAGAAAAAGGGATTCATTTTTCCAATGGAGTCATCAAATAATGATCTATATTGTCATATGGGGATAATACACATGCTTCATGTCCCCAGAAACTTGGCCAAAATGTTACCACAAAATCTAGCATGCCTTGGAGAGGGAAACCCTCTAAGACAAAAGCTAGACAAAGTGCTAACAATGGGGTAGAGGCCCAATGTCACCTCAGCCAAAACCCTTGATCTTTACAGATTTTCATTGACGAGAGGAGTCCCGGTAATATAGTATCACCTATGAAAGGTATTCAAAGGTTAAGGCATAATTTGATCATGTTATGGCTCATTAAAGAGAGAGGTGTAATAAGGGTACAAGGCTTCAAGGAAGCAAATTTCTCTCTAAGAAAATCCCTGGGAAAGAAGGTTAAAGACCTAGGGTTTCAGGGTTTTCGATGGTAATAAGTATTCATAAGGACAAGGCACAAGGGAAAGGGTTTCTTAAAAATATATTTAGTTAATCCACGACACATGAAACCCTCAAAAAAGTCCTCAAGTTGAGGGAGAAGAAACTAGGGCTTCCCTCTTATAGCAACACCTTGGACAAGATATTTTATGGATGAAATTTGAGTGTATACCCACCAAATTGATAGGTCATGTAATCAAGACCTACCTATTGATGTTTAGGCTCTCAAACCACCAAAAATCCCCCTTCCTAAAATTTCATTCCAAGCCCTAGTTTGTCTCTCTAGCCTTAAAAGGACCAAATTTGAGAGGAGAAAACTATGGAGAAATTTTAAGGTTGATCACCAAATACTTGGACAAGTATCTTGTCCTTTGGCCATATGGAGTCAAGGATTCTCTAGATAAGCCTAATTTTTTGCTAAGTATGCCAAAATTTTATGCCCTGTGTATCAAAATTCCAACATTTACCCACTCAATGATAAATAGAGTTTGATGGAGAGTTATAAGAATTCCTCCACTAGGAAAATTCATTAAATGTTATAAAATGAGTAACATATGCAATTCTCAACTAGATAACTTTTGAAATTAGTTTTCAACAGATTAGGGAACAAATTAGCATAATCTAGAAGGATCAATTCCATACATTAGACAATTTCAAAATGAAATTCTTCAACAATAATCACTTACAAGATAACATATAGTATATCCATCCATTCATCAAAGTAATAGCTCCAAAGAAAATCCAAAATAAATTCCACACAACAATATGCATCCAAAATACTCCAACATCCAAGAAGGAAACAAGTGTGAATTATTTTTGAGGTTTGAATTCTCCAAGTGATGATGTTGAGAGAATGAAATGATCTCTCTCCAATTTATACATGTTCAATGATCTCTAATTTTAGCTTAAATCCCCTAAAGTCATAAAAAATGGGCTAATACTAGGTGAAGTTACAAGCCAACCTCATAACCAATGAAAAACATAACAATTAACCCATAAAAGAGATCAAAATGTTGATGCCAGCATGTGTAGGCCCTTCTAGGGCAGGAATTGGGGTCCTTCAATGCTAAATTGAGTGTAGATGGATACATAAATCATGATATAGGGGTTGGACCTTAAATATCCATGAAAAACATCCTCTGGACCCCAGTTTTGTGTTTGGGGCACAAAATGGGTCTCATGGGCCTCTTGGTAATAGAATAACCTATTTTTACTCCAATGTTGAGGGCTCTAAGGATGGTGTTATCCATCCTATGTCTCAAGGGGTGAGACAAACCATATCTAGGCCTTGGATTACCTACCAAACCATGTGATCATAACTAAGATGGTTGGGGAACACTAGTCCAAGTACATGATCACACAAATAATGTGGGGAAAAGTGTAGACTGTTAGGGGCATTGTAGGTGCCCTTGGAGTGGATTATGCTCTGCAAGTAGTAGGAGTTCCATGGATCTAATTGCTTCACTTGTACGGTGCCATAATGCTCCTCTAGTGGACTTGGGCCCCAGTTAAGTTGCTCAACCCATGATGAAAACCACATGTGGATCATACACAATGTCTAGTGTTGCATCTTCACCATCAAGTACAATATTCATTAATGCATATAAGTGAACCAAGTTTGTTAGTCATGAGAAAATTGACACTTCATATGAGGCTTCCCTTCCAAATTTGGGGTTTTTATCTCGTAATAGTGTTACCTCCCTAAGTAGGAGTGACTAATAGACAATCTCATTAGGTGTTCCCAGCCCCTATGGGGAAAGACAGGTCCTTGGTACATCCTTCAATCAATAGGTGGCATATTAATAATAATGGAATTGAATGGGAATAAAGGGGTCTCAAGGCCAAATGTCATGGTCAAAGGGGTAGAAATAATGAGAAAGTCCACATTCTGGGAATACATATGTAAGGAGGAAGAAATCATGGATGCATGAGTTACCCCAACCTTTGTTTTTCCACCTCTTATTGGCTTTCGCATTTTCTTGATTTTTTTATTTTTTTTGTATTATTACTCAAAGCTTTAGGAAATGAGAGCATGTTGTGTATGGTGTATAACAATGGCTACCCTCTTAAAGGTGGGATAGTTCATTTCCCACCAGGGGTTGGGACATGCAAGGGTTCCTTTTAATGATGCAATAGGGAAACATTAGCCCCAATAATTGGGCGATGGCCATAATTATAAGGAGTAGATCTCATGCTTGTATTTTTCCCACGTGTTAATATTAATGTCCTGACAATCTTTTGCATTTTATAATTTTATTTCTTTTTTTTCTTAGTTGTGGCCATATGGTGTTAGAAATCTGTCAACCAAGGGGGTCTTCCTGATGTGAAGTCCCAATTAGACCTCACACCGTTTGGAGTAGGAGCCCTATCAAGAGTATCGACCCAGCTACCATATCTCTAAGGTTTTCCTTGGATGCAATAAATAACATAAGAGATTACACACATAACCTATGAAATCAACAAGTAAATTGACACTATGAAACACCAATTATAATGAGTAAATGGAGACTTTCATTAAAAAAGGGGAGACAGGAGTGAGTCTCTAGGAGGAAACTAATAGTAATATCCTAAGAGAGGCACATGAGAGAAATGAAAGATTCGTTATTTATCTAGAAAAATAGTTCACATAGACACAATGGTCATTAAAGAAAATACAACACACATTCAACAAGATAAATACCCAAGCCAATGAAATAATTCAATTTCCTTAGTACATATGAACATAACATATATAGTTTTACAATATTCACGATACACGCATGAAAATTTGTTGGCTCAGTGAGCTTCTAATTATTAGGTGAAAGATATAAGTATGCAGTTACAATGGTGAGACACCAGCTCCAATAGTGTAACATTAAGTCACTTCTTGCCTCTTCAAAGGATGATACTCTCTCCTATTTCAAGCTAGAGAAGCCAAGGCTGGCTCTCCAAAGTCTATCCCTCCAAGAGTCGTTTACTTGAGTTACGAGGGTATATATATAACAAGAGAAATGACCTTTCATATCCCCATGGCTCTTGGATTTCCAAGTGACTTTTGAACTTCTACAAGACTTTTGGAGTTTTCCTAGTAACTCTTTAGTTTATATGTGAAATTTAATATCCCACACGTGACTCTTGGACTTCCACACATTTACATTTTGTCATTTTTTGAAATACATAATTATACACCATATCATGTGGAAAGACTCATTGACACATATGACACTGTGATGACACTTGTGCGAGCCATGACTTGGAAATGATGACATGGAACTTCATAATGATGTGGTATTTCCAAGTTTCTCTTCTTGTTGCTTTCTTTATATCTTCAAGATAGATGTTGCATGTTCTTCCTCTTTCTCCTCCAAAAGGCTTGAAGATATGGAGTCTTTTATATGATTCAGAACTTTTAACTTCTGATGTGATTTAGTGTCCCTTCATCTTCATGTTCAATTATCATCTTGTCTTCACATATTCCCAGGTGTTTTCTAGCATAGTCTCCTTCTCCTCCTCTCTGAGAAATCATCTTTCCATGTTAAGATATAGTACCTGCAAGTGAAATCTACTCATGACAAGACAACATCAGTCTGAAAATATCCTGCTCTAAATCTCTTCATGAAATCCACTGATTGACTTGAAACAGGGAACTAGACAATGAGGAAGGCTTAGGAGTTGTGTAGTGCGCATTTCTAGATGGCAGGGATGAGAGATTGATGACTACAACTACGCAATTCACAAACAGCTGGAGGCCAGAGAAGCAAGATGATGAGCATCATAAATGGGTAATTATATGGGCTCATTTTACCTCCTAACCTAGTCAAATCAACCATTCTCTTAGCTTATTGTATGATTTTCTGATTATATTTATGCTTATAGAGTGAGTTGATTTAGTTATGATTCCATGTGGTCTAATATGTGTTTAATGCAGATTATTGATGAATTTTGAGGTCAAAGTCAAGGATCCAGTGGAAAAATGGTAGCAATAACTCAAAGTGGACAAAGGAGAGGAATTATAGGATGGAATCCCCCTCATTCATTACTCCTCACTTTGAGTTTCACTTCATTTAGCTCGGACTACAAGTAGCCAAGTCATGCACTAGAAGGCAGCCGAGCAAGTGGAGGATGACTAATGATTATCTCGAGTTTTGGGAGCCAAGCCTCCCTAATTTTAAGTAAGTTGTTGGTAGATTCATTTGTATAAGTAGAGAGCCCTAAGGCCTCAATAGGGTTGAAAGTTTTGTGGGATTTTTGTTGGATTTTTGTTGTACTTTTGCTTATGTAAACTCTGCTCAACTTCGAGCTTATTATTTCGACAGTTCCATGTAATCTTGTTATTGTTTTGGAAATAAAGATGGAATCCTTTTTGAGCTTTCACTAAGTTACCTCAGAGGGCTGAAGGTCTTGGGTTAGGGCCCAATCCAAGCAACCAAGCTCCTCTTTACTTGTATTTGTATGTTTTATTTTAGTTTGTAGAATAGGTTGTTGTTAGATGTATTTCTTTCATGGTTAAGAATAGGTTGTTTTTGATGATTTAGTAGTTTGCTTTCATTTGTGCTTTCTATAGCAGGTTGAGAAGTGATAAATAAAATATCCAAAAGGCTAGCAATAGTGCCTTGGCCTGTCTTCCTCCCTTTGGGACCATGATTTGAGGCAAAGACTCTCTTGCTGCCCCAAAAACACAGATTTTCCTCATTCATAGGACTTCTAGTGTTTGCAGCTTTTTAGAGGTTAATAGTCTAGTTGTGCTTTGCTTCAGAACTCCTCCATCATGCTCATTTATTTATTTACAATAGCCTTCTTTCATGCTTTCCTTTCTTGTAGCAGTTATCAACATTTCCTTTCATAGATCACAGTTTAGACTAGTTTGATGCAAAACTTTGTTTTCCTATATGCACTTATTTCATTGCTTGCTTGATCTCATTGGTTGACTGTTAGTTGTTTATGTAGCAGATATCTTCTAGCAGTAGGACAGACTATCAGCCATCCCATCCTCCATATGATCCATGCCCTATAGGTCTCCCAAGTCTCCCCTCAATTCTGCCTTAGTTCCCTGCATTTTCTATAGAATTTATTCCTCTCTCCTTGAGCAAATCCAATCATATTTCTCTCTCCTAATGATTCTTGGTAGACCATAGGTGCCCTAAAAAATCATTCCAACCTTCATCCACCTTTTCCACCCACTCTCACACCCTCAAAACAGCCAAAACTTCTCTTTGCCTCCTCCTGTAGGCCTCTTGTAAAACGTTGTTCTTCCTCCTGTAGATGTCTTGTGTCCTCTTGTAGATTTTCTTGTAGGCTTCCTTTTGAGGGCTGAGTTTGGGAAAAGCCTCCAAAAGGTCACCTAAGACCTCTTAGGACCCAACCACATCATTCTACATCCTCTCAAGTCCCAAAACCGCCCTCCAACACCACCGATTTGCTGCCACATTCACAAACAATAAATTACATGCATGTCAAATTCACATAAAAATACATAAAATCCAAACATATGTTTTTTGCTCATTTACTTCCAGAAATAGCTCAGTTAGATGTTTTTTACTTCCTTGAGTAGGTAATGGCATTCTTTTCATGGTTTTCATAGTGCTTTCTACAAAAATAGGATTAGTTGGTTAATTAGGATTTACTTGGTTTGCTTTACATTTTAGTCTTTCTCCTTTCTGTAGTTAGAGTAGCATCTGTAGAGTAATATTTCTCTTCTTTCATCACATATAGAGCTTCTTCTGGAATCCATAGAAGTTGGCTTGATCTCTTAGTGATCTTGCGTCGGTTGACGAAGTGATAACCTGTAGTAAGAACTAGTACTTGTGCATACAACACCATCGCTTCCAAGTTTGTTACGAACTACTGGGTTGATAAGAGTAAAGTAGGCAACCCAGGAGTTGCAGCATTATTGCTGCAATATTGGTGCTCACCACTTTTTGGTGTCATTGCCAGGGAATCATCAGAGTATTCTGTGATTGCTGCTTTCTTCTATTTTCTATTGCAACATTCTGCTAATAGTTTATTTTAGCAAAAGTAGACTAGTCCTTGCTTTTCCTTCAGTTCTGCATTTCCTTGCTTTCCTTTTCAATTCTGCAAATTTCATTTCAACAAAAGTAGAATAGTCCTTTCTTTTCCTTCAGTTCGGAATTTCCTTGCTTTCCTCTTCAATTCTGCAAATTTCATTTCATAAAGTTCATTTCAGTTAGTTTCAATTTGTTTTATTCAATCAATTTCAGTTTTGTAGGTATTATCAATGTGGGGAAAAAGAAACAAAAACCAACCAAAAATATTACCTTTCATGCCTCGTAGGAATAGAGATAATTCAGGAAAATTCTTGCCCAACACCACCACTGCTTCACACAACCAACCTTCTCTCTTCTTTGATGGTAGTGATCAAGAAGAACCCTTAGGTGAACAACCAGACATATTTGAAGAACCTATTGGGGAAGAAAAAGAAGAAAACATTCCTTTGGAGCCAATGCCTGAACACATAAATGCTAGGGGGAATGGAGAGAGAATAGAGGGTACCTTTCCTATTCGGGAGACCAATGGGGACACCAAAATGAAGGATATAAGACCTTCCACCTTACCTCATTCCCATGGTCTGACTATAGAAGATCCTGACACCTTTTTATTTGAGTTTGTTGTTATATGTCGAACCTATGACTATGCAGATGATGAGAAAAAGTTGAAATTGTTCCCTTCTACTCTCAAGGATGCAACCTTGGCTGGTTCATGGGGTTACTTGGCAATAACATCACAACTTGGGCTCAGATGCAATAAGCCTTTAACAACAAGTATTGAAACTATTGTAGTTCAAAATATACTAAAGAAGAAATTTTCCGAATGACTATAGGAAGTGATGAGTCCCTAGAAGACTATGAAGAGAGGTTCCAGCTCAGTTACAAAAGGGCCAGGTGTACACTTGACCCTGAGTCTCTGAAGTTGGTACTACTTAGGGGAATTCAAGAAGATCTTTTAGACACCCTCCATATACTGCCTGGGGGAGACATCTACCAATTGTCCTATGAGGACATAAAGAATGTTTTTAGCAACCATTCTAGGGCAGCCAGAAAGAAAGGTAGGGGGATTCAACCTATAGCCAATACCTCTTCCTCTCACTCATCCATTAAAGGAGAAATTAGAAATATGTTGGAAGACTTCAAGAGTGAGATGCTGCAGACTCTTTCCATGCAAATGGATACCTTGCACATCAAAAGGAAACAAGAGGAAGTAGAGAGGGTTTTGGCCATTTTTTGCTCTAGATGCACCAGGAGGCATCCTAGGAATGAATGCCCATTGAACTCTATAGAAGTTTGTTCAGTCTATGAAGAAAATCATTCTACAGACAAATGCCCTTCATTACTCAAACTTAAAGCTATATATCAAGGGGCTGAGGGAGTCACTGAATAGCTCTATTACATAAACCAAAGGAGGTCGCATGGACCTAGACCATACCAGCAGGGGATGCAAGGGACATCTCAAGCATACTACAACTCCAACCAAGTCACTTCCATACCTTCTTGGGGCCCCACTGCTCATCCTTCTTGGTTCACACCTCCTCCTTGGTCCTTCACATCTCCATATCATGCCCAACCATCCACCCATTCATTTCAATCCTATGCTCAGCCACAACCTCAGTGGAGTGCATCTCATCAGAGGTGGAGGCCCCAATACAACTCTCCTCCCGCTCTTTTGCCTCCACCACCTGCCCAACCATAACCGTTACCTCCTGCTCCACCAAAGCAACCCAAAATGCCTGCCCAACCAAATGCGAACCCGAACAACAGACAGGCTCACAAGTGTATAGTGGGGAACCATCATGCCCGACTTATGCTATGGAGATTCAGGAAATTAACTTGTGATCTGGGAAAGTTCTCCCAGATAGCTAGCCTTCAACAGGGAGGTTGAGGAAGATAAAGAGGAAAGCGAACCTAAAGCAAATCCACCCTTTCCTGAGAGACTATCTGCGACAATCCAGCCTACCCCAGAAGAAACTGAACTCCTGTGAGAATTGAAACATTTATGTGTGAAGATACCACTTCTCCAAGTCATAAACGATGTGCCATTCTACAATAGGTTTATCAAAGAGAAGTGCTTTAGGCATCCAGGAAGGCGCAAGAGAGATGCCCCAACCATCAATGTCATAGGGAAACTGTCCGACCTGATGTTAGGGCAGGTAATCTGTCCAAAATATTTGGACCCTGGAAGCCCAGTAGTTGATGTCAACATCAATGGCACCATGATCCCACACACCTTAATTGATCTGGGAGTTGCCATTAATGTGATGACAAAGGAAACAATGCTCAAACTCAACCTCTAAGGCTCCTTGAGGAAGACCATGACTGTGCTACAGTTAGCAGACCGCTCCACCATGTCCCCTGAGGGGATTGTCGAAGATGTGATGGTATCCATTGATTCTTGGGAGTACCTTGCTGATTTCTTAGTTCTCCAGGAAAATGCAAAGCTCACTGGGTTTCCTCTCATTCTGGAAAGACCCTGGTTGGCTACTGCCGATGCCTACATCAGCTGTCAAGCTGGGAACATGACCATAAAGAACGGGAATATATCCAAGAAATTATTCCTATATCCTCTTGCCCGACCCTTGTTAGAACATTATCTACCTCTTTGGTTGGAGGAGGAAGATGAGGATGAAGTCTATTTTGCACCACTTTGTGCACTATAAATCACCATGGGGGGGAACAACAAGATGAGGATGATATGATTGGAAATCTGATTCAGAGTCCACCTCCCAGTGTATTGCCTCTATAGGACATAGTAAGAGAAACCCAAAACAACCCCTCAAATGATCTTTGTGCAACCGACTCCACCTCTCTCCGTGTTAAGAATATAGAGTTTGGCCCAGAAAGCACCTTGAAAATAAATCCATCCTATCCACTTCCTAGGAGAAGGAATTGTGTAGCGTACTGAGAAAACACCTAGATTCCTTCACCTAGAGTTATAAGGAGATGAAGGGAGTGCACCCTTTAGTATGTACTCATCATATATACATCAAGGAGGGTTGCAAGCCAGTCAGGCAGCCTCAAATGAGGATGAATCCAACACTTAAAGATATTGTTAAGGAACAACTACATAAACTGAATGATGTAGGAATTATCTATCCCATCTCTGATAGTGAATGGGTCTCTCCTTTGGTGCTACTACCAAAGAAAAATGGCAAGTAGAGAATCTGTGTCGAATATCGGGAATTGAACAAAGCCACTAAAAAGGACAATTTTCCTTTACCTTTCATAGATCAAGTGTTAGACGGTCTGGCAAGGAAAAAGTTTTTCTCTTTCCTAGATGGGTTTAGCAGGTAAAATCAGATTCAAATCAGCCCGGAAGACCAAGATAAGACCACTTTCACTTGCCCTTGGGGTACCTTTGCATACTGGGTCCTTCCTTTTGGTTTGTGTAACGCTCCAGCCACTTTCCAAAGGGTGGTACTGAGTATATTCTCTAAGTTAGTTCATGATGCAGTAGAGATATACATTGATGACTTTACTCCTTATGGATCTGACTTTCAGGAAGCTTTATATAACCTAGGAAAAGTTCTAGACAAATGTATTGAGATGAACCTGTCCCTCAATCCGGAAAAATGTGAATTTTTTATGAGTGAAGGGACCGTGCTAGGTCATGCAATATCTCAACAAGGATTGCATGTGGACTCCAACAAAATTGCCATCATCCAAAGGGTCCCACCTCCTCAAAAGGTGAGAGATGTCAGAAATTTCCTAGTCTTAGCTGGGTATTACTGGAGATTCATTAAAGATTTCAGCAAGCTAGCCTCTCCTTTGTTTGGCCTCTTAGGTAAAGATGTCGAGTTTATATGGTCAAAAAACTGTTAAGAAGCCCTAGATGCCTTGAAGAGCAAGTTCGTGACTGCCTCAATTCTGAGAGGCCCAAACTGGGCCCTACCTTTCCACATTCACACGGATGCCTCGAACAAAGTAATAGGAGCAGCCTTGGGACAAATTGATGGAAAGTTACCTTATGCCATATAACTTATAAGCAAAAACTTGTGAAAGGCAGAGTTAAACTATACGATGATCGACAAGGAACACCTAGCTGTTGTGCATTCCTTAAACAAATTCAGACATTATATCACAGGCTATCAAACCTTTGTGCACACTGATCATGCTGCAATTAGATATTTAATGAACATACCAAATGTAAATGCTCGCATTATTAGATGGTTTCTTTTACTACATCAATTTGATTTGACCATTATTGATAAGCTTAGTAAAGAAAATGTTGTTGTTGACTTCCTGTCTCGAGTAAATTTGCCTGTAGGTGAAGAAGGAATGGTGGATGACCAAATGCCAGATGAACATCTGTTTGCTATCTCAGTACTCTCTCCATGGTTCGCTGATATAGGAAACTACTTGGTTTTAGCACAGTTTCCACCGCACCGGTCCTCAAAAGAGAAGAGCAATATAGTAAGGAAAAGCACCCCTTTCACCTGGATTGGGGGCAATCTCTTCAAACTTGGCCTAGATCAGATCTTGAGAAGATGTGTCAAGGAGGAGGAAGTCTTTGAAATCCTCCTGAACTGTCATGATGGGCCTTGTGGAGGTCATTTTGCAGCAAAAAGAACTGCCTTCAAGATACTACAAGCAACCTATTACTGGCCCACTCTTCATCAGGATGTGAGGAGATATACCAGCCAGTGTGATCGGTGTCAGAGGATGGGGAAACCTACTCCAAAGGATGAGATGCCCATGCAACCTCAAGTGACCTTTGAGCCATTTGAGAAGTGGGGCATGGACTTTGTGGGTCCTATCAGCCCTCCTTCAAAGCAGAAACAATACATCATTGTGTGCACTAATTAGCTGACAAAGTGGGCAGAGACGAAAGCAATCAAAGCAGCAACAGAGGAAAAAGTTGTTGAATTTTTGAGAGAGAACATATTCTAGAAGTTCGGGTATCCAAGAGAATTGGTCACAGATCAAGGTAGTCAGTTTACTTCCAATTTTATTGAAGACCTGCTCACACATCATAAAATCAAGCATAGGACTTCAACCCCTTACCATCCACAAGCCAATGGACAGGCGGAGGTCACTAACAAAGCATTGGAAGGGATCCTGACAAATGTAGTGAGTAGCAGCAAAAAAGACTGGGCGGACAGATTAGTTGAGGCCACTTGGACCTACAACACAACATGGAAGATCACTACAAGGTTCATGCCCTATGAGTTGGCATATGGGAAGAAGGCTTTGTTGTCAATAGAATTTGAATTCAATACTGTTATGGAACCAGCTCAAGAAAAGATAGATCAACGCCTTAGAATTCAGCCTCTTCGAGGGGGCAACCTCGTTTACATTACATAAATGAACAATTCTTGGATGATTCAAATGAAAAAACCTCCTTTCTATATATAGGAGTCTAAGGAGTCACAATATAATCTAGCTGACCTAACAATAATAATATAAAGCCACAAAAAATAACAATATAGGGTTTCTATGGGGCACAGTAATAACAATATGGGGGCAATAGGGGCACAACAATATTAATAAGGAGTATAACTACAATAGTAATGGGGTAATCACTAGTATTATAGGGACCCAACATGCCCCTCGCCTTCAAAAAAAGCGTTGTACTCAACGCTTGAGTAGTTCTGAGTACTTCTGCATAAAATTCTCATCCTCCCATGTGGAATCTTCAGCGGATAAGTTCTTCCACTTGATAAGATACTCTGAAATTGATCGATTTCGTAGCTGTCAAGTTCTTGTTTCTATGATTGATTCCGGTTCCAATATAATTTTTCCTTCCTCACCAAGTTCTGGCAATATTGTTTGAACTGGGAGCTTGTCGCCTATAACCTTCTTTAAACATGAAACATGGAAAACTGGGTGC